>JAPYZR010000491.1:0-42393 GCA_030522945.1 Trichopria nigra | reverse complement strand
CAGTCCCTGATCGGGAAACTTAAGTCGGGATAGACCGGCTAGCACCTCCCCAGAAACCATGTTCTAGTAGGGATAATTGGGGCAATTTCTACACGGGTACCATAAACTTTACATGAATTTTATCGACTATAATTTGCGATATTGGTATTATTCTTGGATATAGTACAATAAAAGCGATTTTATTTTATTTTCTATATTCAAGTCAGGTATTTTCATTCGGACTTGATGGCGAAATAAGTAGGAAATTGAGGCTCGCCGTTTGACTCCGATATTTTTATTTTCATTGATATTCTTAAGTTTTGTTATTTACCTTGGTAAAAAAGTTTATGTTATTCTACGGTTTTCAAAATAATAAAAATTGGAAAAAATACATTGATTACATACAAATGCACTAAAGTTGCGTGATAAGTTTTTCACTCGCTGTAAAAGTTCACAAACTTTCTGATGCACGGCAACGCAATTATATAATGTTAAATATCTTTTTATTAAATGTGAAAACTGAAACTAGAAAACATAGTTCATTTACAGTTCAATAAAATTTCTACTGATAATATTAAGCATAATTATTATTAATTTAAGGTAATTGCGATTAATAATGAAGTTTTAAATTCACAATAGTATATTTAATATTTGTGCGGAAGTAATTTAATTATCGCAAAAATATTAATTTTAATAATTTTCGTTTCCTAATGTCATTTTTATTTAATTAATAATTTGTTAAATCTTGCACTTATTAATAATATACGTTTGAATACTTTATAATTTTCACTTTTTCTTCACTAAATTAGGAATTGGATTTAGCACTATGGATAGATGTAAAGACCGCATCAATTAATAATAGTTTAAACACCCAGCTCTTGAATTCCATCACATTTAAACAAATTATTTGTTCTCTTAATTTTAGGAGTTGAATAATATTAAAAATATTTAAAATAAGAAAATTGTGATATTTCAATGCAGACAAAACATTTTTCCACGAAAGGGAATCACAAATATATCCATATATGAATTTAGAATTTGGTATAAATTTTTGCGTTATTGAATTTACGGACAAGTGTGAAATCTCGATTTTAAATTATTCGCGTTTTACGATCCGGTAAACCCCGAAGAAATCTCTTTCTCAGAAGTTATAGTATATACGATTTTATATGCGTATGTATACTCTTTGCAACCCCATGTGGTTCCCGACATTTTATGTTATCTTTCTTAGCACCTCTAATTAACTTATTTATACGATCATATACCATTTACTAAGTTCGATAAATATATAGTACATCCGAGCCAAATTTCACCATTTATATAACGGAAACTTAATGTCGTTAATCACACATTTCAGTAAGTATTATGACCCTACATCCAAACCAAATTTAATTGCGCACTTTCACATACGTGAAATCGATGATAAACACGTTCATTACTGGTATTTATGAACGATTATATATACAAAATATTCATGATTGGCATTTCGATGATTTAAACATTTGCTCTCACGACCGCTGTTAACGCTGTTACACATTATCAATTGAATTTACAAATCATCGAAAGGTTCTGTTTTCTCGTTTCTCGGATAGCTGGGAGAATTGACGCATCTCATTCACCTAGTGTTCGTGCGATAATAATTCGAGATTTCCCTTCGCTGACATCTGTTTGTACGTAACTATACGCTGTGTAATTGGATTCATATTTTTCTCACTGCTGTGGGTCCGTGGTCGTCTATTCGATCCGTATCGAAGCATTAGAAAGACAGTTCTCATTAAAGAAACAATAAGTATATCGATAGGGCTTTCTCGTTAAAATCGTCATTTTTTTGTTGTATACTATTGTAACCCTTGAAATCGATTTGGCGGAACATTTAATGACAGGAAAACACATAAATATCCAGTTGTCTGCGTCGTTAGTTCAATTGTCAACCGCGTAGAAGGTTTTACCCCCGTGTAAACGCGAAATAATTCGTATTTATGTGATGGCTTTTCCACGGCCATTGACACTTCCTTCCATCTACTAAGGCACTTTACACATCGGAGTTATGAAGATAATGGAGGATTTCAATCTCTCGCATTTGACCCCCCCCCCCCCCCCCCTTCCACCGGTCTTCATAAACTTAGAATAGGAAACATCGCCCTAGTTTTACTTCGACGTTTAATCCTGATTAAGCATCAACCAGTATGCCGCACTCTCGTCAGAACTTTCTGCTAGATATTCCTCGATATCCATCCAAGATAACAGAAAATTTCTACCTACGCGTTGCTATTCATTTTAATTTTTGCCGTCGGTGCTTTATTGTACGGCGAAAAACTCACCTCGAAAACATCGTTTTTTCTTCTTTGTTTTACAGGCAGGTGACAAAATTACCGTCGCGCTGAGTTACTATCCCGTTTTCGTGCGTCTAGGATCTCTTCTTTATTAGCCTCTGAAAAACCCGTCTGTTGGACGTAGCCCGTGTTGTTTGATAACTCTGTTACGATTGTTATTGAATCATTAAACAGTAGAAGGTAAATAAATTTGAAGATGTAATTGCATTTAATAAAATCAAATAAAAAGCAATCATAAATTAAATTAAGATGAAATCAAATATACTTTGGTATAAACAGTTATTAGTTGTTCACTGTTTCCATCATCCATTTTTGAGATAAAAATGCGGAGTCAATTATATATATATATATATATATATACATGCTATTAATTTGTTCCGTTTTATCATAATGAAGCAAATTCTTACATAATGTAGTTAGGTAATTTATAATAAATTAATTTCACAATATCTCTCACGGCATAAGTATTATTTCAAGATACATATATATACATATGGAAAAATTGCTAGTAATTAATTTGAGTTGATTAATTAGATAAATTGACTAAAATTCTTCGTACAATGTTACATTTGTGACATGGCCAACTAATTTATTACTGCACGGGATATATAACTATACTTATTGGAGTAAAAATTATGAAAAACTGTATTGGCAATCTAATAAATATAACATTGTATTGTGAGTATTAATCTTTGAAATTTAATTAAAAATGGAAATAATGTGACCAAATTACGCATTAAGAACCCTAAAGCGACCTGAAAGAGGATTAGGGGTAATACTCGTGACAAGAAATTAATTTCTAAAAATAAAATTGAATAAATTTTGCATTAAAATTATAAAATAACGGTGCAAAGTTTTTGTCGTTTGTTGACATATCCCCCCCCCCCCTTTTAAGTCGCTCGAGGACCCTTATAAAGTGTTATGGGTGATTTGTTACTATTATCTTGCAGATGACATGTATAATCAGTCCTTTAATAAAGATATCGTAGTATCTGCGTATTTGTTTAAGAAATTGGCGGATGTTCACGCTGAAACGGATTTGACCAGATTTAGTCTTTCGCTCGAATATATATATACAATTATTTGATCGAATCGGATCAATGTAATTTAAATTGACTATGAATGTGTCATAATTCTAATTCAAGCTCTGATATATTAAAATTAATCACAGAAAAAAAACCAATTTAATCTATGCATATAAAATTTTAGGTATATTCATATATTTTCAGTATGTATCCATATATAGATGTATTTAGGTAATAGTAATAATACTAATGAAATCATGTTCGAGTGTAACGTTCCTTTTTTATAATGAATGTTCACCAAAAAGTGGTGCAATACCTCTCATACTGCATATATATTGTAAAGCTTTCTTGGCCAATATCTGCAACTTCCAACTTTTTCAGCTTTATTCTGTGATCTTTGAATTTCATTGGCAACAGTTCAATTGTCAATTTACATAGGAATCATTTTTATTTGAATAGTTTCCGAACAAGTTACGTTCTATGCCAAGCTTCGCCAGATAAAATATGTAGTAATATTGTGCTGATATTGCCAGGTGCGGTAGAAATTAGAATTTCGGTTTTACATAATTATTTTCTGCGTAAACTTTTCCCTGGGTTTTTATATTATCATACCTGTTATAAGTCTCCTTTTACATTTTGTGCATTTTATTGAAGCACAAAACGTTTTCAAATAATGAGGAATTATTATTCTTCCTTTGTAAACCATTTTCAAATTTATACATGGCATAATCATCGCTATTTTCCACTTTGCACCTTTGTACAAATTAACAACTTTTTTCACTTACTTTTACACTTTTTACACGGGTGCTTCTTGCTATAAGAAATTTTCTCCTCTGCAGTCGTTCTTCTTCGCCTCACACCTTCATTTTTTGCATGCTCCTGTGTCAGTGCTGTCGGTATTTATTGCCCTTCGCACGCAGTATTGTGCTTACATTTTAGTAGTAATTTGTCTATTCTATCAAGCATAGCTTTCTCCTTTCTATTTTCTCAATTTGGTTTATTGCGTTCGACTTTATTGCGTTATCTTTTAATAATCTATGTCCTACTCTATGTTCGAATGTAGCCTTTTGTGTGTTTGAAATAGAGCAAGCAGGATTTGGAAAATATACATTTTTTTCATTGAATTGAATTCAATGATATTGAATTCATATATTTTTTATTCTATCATGTATGTTTCCGTTAGTTTCAAGTCCAATTTTTATACAGACCCAAAAATAAGAAAAAACCAACAGTGAAAAATAATGTATATTTTGGTAATGTCGGAAATTGAAACATTTTAAGAAAATAGTATGGATTTTTGTACTTATAATTATAATGTCCTCAAAATAACTTGTCGTTTCTGCGATTAAAAAATGCTACGTTTGCAATTTTTCTTTCCACTTATAGCTATACGTAGGGGCGTATTCTATATTTATATATGAACATATATATATATATATATATATATACAAGTATATACTAGTGTATATATATTACTGACTTCGGTAAACTTTGCACGGGTCATTTCATGTCGAACCAAAGTGCTCTCTGAATGTCAGTGAAATTAAATTAAAAACTTCCTTGAGAGACTTCGGTCCTTAGCAGACATTGTAAATAAAGTTTATTGTTATGCTTATCAAATATTTTCTTGTTTTTGATTAAGTTCAAATAAGAAATATTTAGATTTGTGTAGATCACACTTTATATTATAAATAAAACCATAAATAGACTTCGAAAACAATATGTTTTACATGCTCTGCGAAAATGTCTTTAATGACATTTATTTTCCCGATATAACATAATCAATAGCCAACCAAGAGCATTTAACCGATTATATTTAACATGAGATCCTTATGTAAAATTTCCTTCTGGAGTTTCCTTGCGGCATCCGAATGAATTGTTTTAATTGAAGCACTGATTTTATTTGATCTGCCTTATATATTAAATGTATTTATTATTTCGGGTAAAAGAGGAGAACATGAAAAATTGAAGAAAGTGACGACTGATATTATGGTGGGAAACATAATGGTATAGAATAACATGATATTTTTAAAGTGGCTTTATATTGGAAAATAATTTCATAAAAACTGTATTTAAATTTTTTTTTAAGATTGCTAGTGAAAAAAAAAATAAGCATGCAGTTTTGATGAATTTCTTTTTCTTGGATTTTGTTCTCCAATAAAATATTGTTATTGGAAGATTTAATGCAAGGCATAATGAATATTCATTACTTGCATTAACGGGTTTGTTTTTTCAGTTATTTTTTTTTGCAATAAAGGACTAGTATTGTCATGGTTTAAGAGTCAATGCCGTTTGAAAGCATTAAAGGTGCTATATATGAACGATGGCATGTCGATTCACAGCATTTGTATTCTGGAAAATCCGTGAAGTGAACTTTTAAATTATGCTCTTTCAACTCGTGCATGGGATGCGCACTTTGACACAGATGGCAAAAAGGCATTTTCGGTTTACTTTGCTTTTTTATACCTTCGTAACTTGGATATGAAGCTATTAATGGCTGTTGAGGTTATGTGCGTTTCGCCTCTTAATATAGCGAAAATTCGGCGTTGTTTCACCAACCAAGGATCATATAAGCCTCTTCCGTATAATACAACTGATGCGATATTTTATATCATTAATTACTGTAAGCGCAACGACAATAACGAGTGGTTTATTCTTGTAATCCGTATTGGAGCAATCTTGATCGTCGTAATTGCAGTTGAATGGTCATATCATTATTCATCTGTAAAAACGAGAAGGAATTATGTGACATGTACAAATCGCTGACGAATATTAAAACTATCTCAACGTGGAGGTTGAATCTTCTTTGAACTGCGCGTTTGTTCGAACGCCAAGATGGTGTATTGAAGGTTTATGGCCCTGCATAAATCGTAGGTAGACACGGCAATAAAGGTAAAAGTAGTTTCAAAATTAATAGAACTTTAAAATCTCCACGTAAAATATAATCGACGATATATGTATATATTTACTTGATTCCTTGTTCATCTCTACTTGTATAATAATTAATATTTGAATCATTGGAATTCTGTATTTAATAATGAACTTGTTAACATAAATGGTCGAAAAATCGATATCTATCTGTAAATTAGTTTGAATTTAGTTTATTTTTTGTGGTAAGAACTTAACAGTTCTTATTACTATATAATAAAGTGGATTCAAGTAGTACTGAATCATTACACTATCTGACGAGCTCAGTTAGCAAAACTCTAGTAGTATGAATCAGCAAATACAATTACATTTTATAAAGCTATTATAAATAATAATTTGCATATAAATACTGTAATAAATATGGTACCAGCCTGTATAAACTAAATCATTGATTAATCAGTTTCAAGCCGTCGAACGTGTGCACCTTAGTGAATAAATTTAAATTAATGATTATTAAAAATTGAATATGTATCTATGGTATATAATTTATAATAATTCTCCATTAAAACCAAGATTGACAATGTCTGGATGTCATTCTAAATTTGTTCCGGCATTATTTATGGTCCAACTTTATTTATTATTACTAAGCAAAAGTTAGAGAAACCTAAAATCGAAATACAGAAATTACATTCCAATACAAAAAAAAAATGTACTAGTAAATATATATCTGGAAAGAAACAGATGATGAAACTTAAGCTCCATACGAACACTTTGCTGATGTGTTTCGGAGCTCCAAAACTCCTCGGATAATTGTTTGTTAAATTTTGTATAAGATAATCAATTTTTTTTTTTTACCAATAAATAGACTGTCGCGCGTTTATTTACTTGTTGATATATATGTATTACCATGGTGTGTATTAGTACTACATACTCTCTAAATTTCATGGAGTGAAATTTCACTCCTAAAGAGTGAAAATTTAACTACTTTTCCAAATAGTAACTTTTCACTCTTCAAGAGTGAAATTTCACTCCTTTACAAGAGTAGCTCAATTATTACTCTTTGTGAATGAAATTTCGTTCCAAGAAATTTAGAAGCAATTAGTATTGCTAAGTCGTCTGTCGCAGGCACATCTATCGACCGTTTATAAAATTGCGTCTGACTCTAAAGAAATATAGTTTCACTGTAATATTATCGAAATTTGTAATTGTGGGAATTGGACCTTAGTGTCAGTACGTCTCATGTACGGTGCTGTGTTATAATATTAAAAGTGCAACATAAAAAAATTAGAGTTTCATCATTGCTCGGTTTTGAAGCAATCCTTTACAATCCATTTTCGAATCGTCAACAGTAATCTGTATGGTTCTCACAGCAATACCTTACTGTAATGCGTATTTGGGTTTTGGTTACAGCACCTATATGTTTTATTCGTTGCTTAATCCAAAGATAGCAAACAAATATCCATTTCAGTTAAATGTTTGGTTGCTACTCTTATACATATAGAGAACGTATAACAATCTCAATAGTTCCTCAGACTTTACACGATTCTAAAACTTTCCATTGCCGTATGCCCTAAACTTTTTTTTTTCAGGTACCAGCATTCAGAATGTTGGCCCGCTTCGTGGAATAAGGTTCCGTATTTCGTATGAAATAGAAGTCCGAACCCCCTTCAGACGTAGAAACTTTATAGAGCGCAAGTGTATTGTGCGATTGTAGAATACTGTATTTGTGGTTATGTGTTGCTTATTATTCCCTAACCGATATTTTTTAGATACGCTTTTATGTTTATTAAGCTCTTCGGCATGAAACTGACGTATCCTAAGTTATATATGTTATATTTTTCTATTGTATGGAACCATAAACATTTCTGCAATATATTGCATTATTGCGAAAGAAGTTGCGTATTTCTTCTGGAGTGTCTTATTGTGCGACTCGAATAACGACGTAACATCCTTTGTCTGTTACAGTTATTTGAGACAATCAGAATTTTATTATAGTCAAGAGAAGGCACGGAATGCGCTTTCTGTGAGAAAATAACAAACTAAATAAAATACAAATATAATACGTACTGCGACTAGTCAACTTAATTTATATCTTCCTAAATTCGAGTACCGCCAGGGGAAATTTATATTTTCCGATCTGCCTTATTTTAGAATATGTACCAATTAAACATATATTGCCATTTTCTAAAGTTCATGTATGTGTTAACAGCGTGTATGTGCGAATATATGCTGTTGGCGGCTATTCGTTCGTTTTCCTTTATTTTCGACGAATTCGCCAATTCGTTCTACCTGTAATTTCCTCTCGAGCTTGCGTATATACTGCTAAGAGTTTGGAAGCATACAGAATCATAAAATGGAAAAGGAAATTGTTCACTTTGAGAAGAAGTTAGCAACGCTAACAACGCGATAGTATTATTGCGCAAATTTACTCTCCGTTGTACTTGGTCCAAGAATTAAATTATATTTTATAATGACCTAAAAACATATATGCAATATATATATTCATGAAAAACGTATTGCGTTGCATTTAGTCGCGTGTTCTTTTATTTAAAAATACGGAATACATTTTTTGATACATATTAATTCAAGATGAGCATATGAATTTGAGGAGTAGATAAAGCTATATAATTCACAATTCACTTAAAAATGCAGCGTGAAAGATTGCGTTTATTTATAAATTAAATTATACCATGTATAAATTTTCTCAAGTTTTTAGTCTTTGGTGTACTATAGTGTTTTGAAACACTTATTATATTAATAAATCAAAAGGACTACAATAGTATAATAATTTTTTTTTATTTCTACTTTTTATCACAATTATAAGTAAAAAGTAATATTTTTCATTGAATATAATAATAAATGTGGCGACATGCTCCAAAGAAAAAAATAGTTCGCCTTCAAATTTACCGAATCAACATTTTTGAAAAGAAGTGAACTATATTGATCATCGGAAATGCAATGATTTAATGTGATTTTATACTTTTAACAGACGATTCTATATATAGTACTTTAGACCTTCTTTTATCTTCATAGTTTTTTGCTTGCTATCACTAAAATTTTTAAAAGTGTTCAAATCTTGATCAATTTGTGATTTTACTTTATAAGGCATGCTTATAAAATGATACATTCGATTATTAATGATCTATTTATAAATCGGTATTGTTTGAAAATCAACATAATGACAATTCATTTAAGTACACACCTGACCTAATTGTTCCCATACAAAACGTCCCCGAGATATTGCCTATAATTTAAAGAATTTTGTTCATTCAATTCAGTGATATATTGATGTATATTTATAGATAAATCGTTTTGAAGTTTGAATCGATTTTTTGAAAATATGTGGTCAAAGAAAAGTTAGTTGTAGTCTATAAATGCGAGCTTTAATGAGATTAATTTTTTAGAATAATTTAAATTGCATATATCTTATTTCCTATGTACTTGAATATAATGATTCATAAAGAAAATGGTACAAATGTAGAAAAATAACTTCTAAGTACTCATACATTTCGGTCGCTTCACGTTTAAATATGACTTTTGCATTTTTTATTTTACTCTTTTATAGAGATGTACAGGAGATTGTTTAGATTTCCGTGAACTGGTTATGGCAATGACATATCCAATATAAAATAGTAACTCGCTAGTTCGAAGATCGCATAAATAACGTAATAATAAGTCTCACATTCTGTATATATAGATTTCTAGATTTTTTGTTGTGTTCAAGATATAAATACCTAATTCAACAATTATTAGGGAGCAAATTATTTTTTTTATTTTTTCGGCTTAAATCCTTTTTTATTTATCAAGACCTGGTACTTTGGTTCCTTTTATTAGTTGTGCTTTACCCAAGCTCTCCTGACTTTATATTTTACTATCTTCGTACCTTTGCCTTATATGACGTATATGCATCCTGTATCGCACGTCGTATAAAATATCGCGCCACCAAGGTGCATGCGAATTTCTACGTTTCGCGTAATGTTTGCGATTTCAGTAAATATGCCGGATGTCATTTTTTAAAGCATCACGTAAAAACTCCTCCTTTTCTGCCCTCGTAGCGAAATGGGCTGTTTTATGTAACATAAGCATTTAAATGGGGGTATACTTAGAGATTTGAAAATATATATTTTTAGTCGTTTTTTTAAAGCATTGCGGTTAAGTAAAGGGAATCGATGGGGTTATCAAATTATAAACATTCATTATGGCACGGAGAGGTAAGAAAGTAACGGCTTAAAAAAAGAAACAGACGACCCTATCAACGTCGTTACGAGACTCTCAACGACCCAGTTATTTACTTTCTTCTACTCACTTATACACGGTTGCCTCTTTCCCGTCTCTTCAATATCTTCAACGGTGCGGGTTAGTTCACAGGGGCTAACATTTTGTTCCTCGCCTTCATCCGGACCTTTTCGCATTATTTAAACTTTTAGCGCATTCCAGAAATTTGATGCGTATATCTACTTCTCTCAAGTACTACTCGTGTTCAATATAATTTGACGAATTGTCACGTTTCCTATCTCCTTGGCGTTCTTTGCGCGCTTTCGATTCCGTTCTCTTGTTTGTCACCAAAGTAAGGGATTCGAAAATGAGAAATACGAAAAGACGGCTGTATGATATTGCAATAATTCTATTATTGAACAAATTTGTTAAAAGAAGTTTTGTTGGTATGTGCGATTCAAAAGAATACAATGAAATAAAGCGTCGATTGGACATGATATCTTCGAAACTTATAGTTTCATAAATTTTAAAGGACTATAAATAAGTGGACTTCTACGATTTCAAGGTTGGAAATGGGTCCAGTAACATTTCCAACCTTCGTAATTTTCGGATATTCATCAGAGCCTATTCACCTGTTCACTTTTTACATTTTTCGAGTAAAAAGTGAATCAATAAGTGTATAGTTATATTGTATATGCTTATTGGTTACAAGGGTTTTGAGGACTTTTATTAGGACATATATTATGACTTTGCACATACAATATTTGGCCGAGGAACAATGTATTTTATAATATCTCTATTGTTTTCGAAGCCATTTAGACCTTAATCACATAATTTGATATAGATATTCATTGACGAGGCTTTATGTTCAAATATAAGACTGAATATTCCCTTATTATATATAATCGTAATTTTTACTTTTTTTAATATATACTTGTATAGTTGATGCAGTTTTTGGAAAACAAACTGTCAAATTTGAAAGAATATTAGTAAGTTAAAAAAATATATACACTTTTTCACAATATCAAAACAGACATTACAAAATTAAAAACAGAAAGTTTCATTATTAAAAAATGTTTCAATACAACATTTCGATATTTTGTAACAAAAGAATAGATTTTCATTTTCATTTTGCCTTTCAGTTCCCACTAGCTATGAAGCTCTTGATGCTTTTCGAACTTTTTTCATCAATACCATGTTAACAGGCACGTTGACAGATAGTTTTCTATACTATAAATGCAGTTTTTCAATTTAATAAATCATCCGCAAAAATTGAGTGACTATTTTTTGTCTTTAGAGGACTCGCGATAATAGTGACTTAGAATAGAAGGATTTCCTACTACCATTTAAGTGCATATACCTGTCTGAGATATATGTAGACAAACAGCTGTTTTATGAGTTGTACAGAAGAGTTCGAAATTTCTGCCGTAATGCATTCATCGTATATATTGAACAAAATTTTTTATTCAGAGTATTCCGTTACGAACAAGCATTATGTAAACAGTACATAATTTTTTATTGTTTCTGAATTACTTATTTATGCAACTTAGTTGACATTTAGGATAATCACATCATGAGGTTAATAAAAATAAAATAAAATAAAAAAAGTAAAATCACATGTTACGGTATCTGGTGCCGAGGAAAACTTCATATATGGTATACTTTCGATAGTTTGTTTTTATTTCTATTTACTTTATATTTTTGTTTCCTGGATGCTCATGCATTATTTACGTTTGGATTGCCCGTGGATTGCCCGTGGATTGCCCGTGAAATTTGGATTACATGTGTTTATATATGACTTTATATGAGTATATTTGCGGTTATACGTGATTAATATTCAGAATGTAAATTAGGTTGACCGTAATTTAATAATGAAATAATACTCTCCTTTTTCGTTTTGTGGGACGCGATGGTTGGAAAAAATGTATGTACTCATGTGCGTAGTGGAATTAAAATAATTATATTTTTTAAAGTTTCGGCCTCTTATGGACCTTCGTAAGAACTAATACAATCTTTTCCATAGTGTCATTTATAGTACGTCAAAGAAAAGTAAAAATATTCCTAAACATACCACGGAAGGCTGGGAATAAATGGATGAAATTTTTTTTTCACTCTGCAGAATCGTGTTGATCATTTACAATCAAAAATTCATGAATGTATAATCACTGTTACATGAATACCTTTTTCATGTATGATTAAACCTGAATACATTTTTATACGTATTGATGAACAACATCAAATATTCATTCTGAATTCAGGCAAAACATATCTTATCTGACCATGCATGGTTCAATACGCATATGAATACAGGAATATATTGACGTATGTATATATTGCTTTTATCATAAATTAAAGAACAGTATGTGATAATCCATATCTCCGAATATTGAGGCATTTCATATCGTCGATTAAAAGTGCGAACTGACATCTATTCTACTTTCTTCTAACTATTATTTTACTACCCGACTTATACCGATTTGCAATAGCTGTTCGAGTAAAAATTTCTACGTAGATGTAACAAAAAAATTTCCTGCAAATCATGGGCGGCAATACGTAACTACTTGTTCAATATTTACAACTTCCCGTCTTCGACTAAACCTGCACTTTTCCTTCTTCCCATCATGCAATTTATTATTTGTAAAGCTTATAAAATCTGAAGGTATTTCATATTTCAGGGCACACCAATCTTGTTTTTGACGATCCCTATATTATGTATTAGTACTAATGGTGATTATTCAATGATATATTGTTCGTTTTATAATTAATTATCGTGAATATAAACTATGAAGATGAATCGTCTCTGACAAGAAGCAATAAAGACGTTTAAATAGACTTTAAGCAATGAGCACAATGTATACGTAGAAATTCCATCATGAAATCGCATCGCATTATTGAAAAAATATAAATTTATTTTATAAAAAATAGTAATAATATATAATACTCTCTGTATTATATTATCAAATTTGCTTTTATAATGTATTTCTGTATTTTTCTAATTTTCCTTGCGTATCTCGAGAAACGCCACAAGAATCGTCAGTAAAATAAACAAATTGATGTCACGTCTGGGGTAGGTGCTGAGGCCGAAGGGTTGATCGTTTTTACGCGATAAGAATGGATTCATCGGTCAATTTGTCTCTTGTCAAGGCGATGGACGCCTGCCAATATCTTGGCTTTAATATTCACCTTAAAAGAAGTCCGTGATTCTATACATATTTCTGAAACGGTAAGAGTATCGGGCTCGTGAAAAGTTGTTTTCCATTTTGGCAAAGAATACGTGTCGTACGTCAAAAGGTATCTATGAGAATGTTACAAAGAATGTTCGACCTAAAAACTACAATTTATCATAAAAGCTTGCATTGTACGTAAGGAACATTTTGGAACTATTCAAATATAGTTATCCTCGCATTTATAAACAAAGCTTATATTGTTGATATAGTAGCAAACAAATTTCTATATGTATTATAATATACATATATATATATATATAAGCGACGCGATGGATGTGCGAACTAATAAAGGCATTATTACTTATTTCGCTCAACTTGACCGTCGCGAAGGTCCCGGGTTTGATTCCCGTCGCAATAATTGTTGACTTTAAGAAAAACAGTATGACCGGTTGCATGTCACCCCATGCGCTCGCAGCTGTGCGGGATCAACCACGCTTGCCTCTGAATTCTAACCGGCGCGGCGTCACTGAGAAGTATTGGCCAGCAGTTGTATGACGGAAATTGTTCTGGGATCGGCTGCGTACTTGGCATAGGTTTTCTGGTTTTTTCAAAAGCGGGGACAATTGAATATATATATATATATATATTTATTTATTTAAACGGTTAAACCGTATAATACAAAATAAAATGCAATGGGAAATATAATATAAAATTACATAAACATAAACTAATATGAGGTTACACATATCACAATATAAGGTTACACCAAGCACTGTACGTAGTATTATTTTATGGCGTATAATAATCAATTTGCTTTTTTGATGAAAACAATATAATAAATAAATATCCTGAGCTATCACATGATAGTTCATCGCGCATTGTTTATGTATGCCAAAATTCCCCTACATTGTGTCTCATGTATCTTTTCTACGATACTTTTAGTAAATTATAATTAATTATAGTTTTTCAAGTGTTGCTCAAATTCTCAGCATCCATATAACAATATCGGGTTTACTACGGTTTCATACAGTAAACTAATATTCACTCGTAGATGAGCTTTTATTTTTTTTTTATTTATTTTACATTTAATTTTTTTTTAATGCTTCAATATGATTTTGAACATAATTTAACATTTTAATGACAGTAATTTTCACTCTCATTGGACGCAAATCGACATCATTATACCTTCCGTAACTGAAAGATCTTGACCCTTTTATCTAAATTTTCACATTTAGTGAGTTTAATGGTCTGGTCATTTCGCGACGATAGTGGGTTAGACAATGACTTTCGACTTATCGTCTTGGTAATGACAAATGGACCGCATCAGCGAACGACTGACCTTTCAAATTGTTACTTCGATCACGTGAAAGTTCTGCGCAAAGAAAGAAAACATAGACCATAAATGTAATAAAATAAAATTTCCTTTCAGAACTGTAATAAAAATATAATGACAAATATTTTCAATTTTTAAAAGTGATGCTAACGTATAAATATAAATATTTTCTTTGAATTATGTTAATGAAAACTATACATATATACAGTTAAAGACATTTGTAAGTGTATATATGATTACAGTAATTTGGCCCATTTTAAAATTTCAACATTTTTTAATATATGACTGACATGAAATTTACATATAGGTCGAG
Organism: Trichopria nigra; assembly: GCA_030522945.1. Classification (NCBI taxonomy): domain Eukaryota; kingdom Metazoa; phylum Arthropoda; class Insecta; order Hymenoptera; family Diapriidae; genus Trichopria; species Trichopria nigra. The sequence continues at coordinate 27,160 of JAPYZR010000491.1, read as the reverse complement.
TGAACACTCAAAGTACATTTGAAAGTAATTAATCTAATGATAATTTGAAAGCACAATTCCAGCTTAGAAATGAAAAATGTCGCAAAAGCTCAGGATATCATGAAAACAATATAATAATAATAACAATTAATAAAAGCCATTATATTTTCAGGCGAAGGAAGATGAACGCGCCATGCCGAACTTTCCTCGGTGTGTAATTAAGCTATTAATTAGGGGCGGCAGTCTCGCTTAGCAGATGACTAGCGAAAATCAGTAGGAATCTCCGAGAAAATTGAGTGGAGTTTCTCGTTTAAGCGCGACGTTGCTTATTTAACGTGATTTTCCGCGACTTGAGTGTAATGGTGTGGAGGAGCAAGACGGATGCTGATAGACGGAGAGTGGGCATAAGCCGGCTCGTAAACTAATCAGCAACGTGCGCTAAAAAAATAACATGATAAAAAAAAGATGCAAACGTGAAACATAAAATCCAATTCAATTATTTAGCATGAAGGCGAACATATTAATTATATTACATATTTATACTTATTTTATTTTCCATTTATTAATTAAATTTACTGAAGAGGGCCTTGGTCTAGGCCGAAAAATTGATATTTTTTATTATTGTTGTGGTTCATTGAACCAACGCATTCAAGTACAGGGACCGTAATTCTTTTATTTTTAAATTTAAATGTAATTTACCAACTAATTCGAAATACCTGAACCAATTAGCAATTCTATATAACGGACAAAAGGGAAATCGAAACAAATGTTCTACATAAGGCTGATATGTGGCGGGCACCTCGTCGAAGATCTTGCTCGTGGAAATCAGGGAGCCAAAATTAATCAAACTTCGGCATTTCGATTCGGGAGTGATTCGAGATCATTAATTTTACAAGTGACTGATCGGAATTAATATTCCGATTTGTTGTGTTTTTTTGTTTTTGTTTTTTTTTGGTTTTGTGTCATATCGGAGGGAGGGAGTGTCAGGACGGCCAATCACAATACGATGGCAATGCATTATTGCCCACGTGGTATCGTGATGTTGCTGATAGTGAGTGTAAGTGCCGGTTCCCCGAGTTTTCTTTTACGATGCAACGATGGATTAGATGTCAATCGGACGAAAGAAAAGGTTAGGTTAGCAGTGATTGCACCAGCAGATCCGCATCATGAGCAAGGTCTTATGAAAATTCTGCCAGTTGTGACATTGGCTGTGAAAGCAGTGAGTTCGCCGAAGGGACCTTTGCCGGGATGGAGCATAAGCGTCGATTATCGGGACTCCGAGTGTTCCAGCATCCATGGCCCCCTGGCGGCCTTTGGGTTCTACATCAATCGGACCGCAGGTTGTAATTGTTTTTTGTTTTTCGATCGCTTGCCACGTTATTCATTTTAAAAAGTCGTTTCTCAATGGGTTTTGCAGTAAACCTAGCGTGAACCATCGTACTTATAAACGGAATTTGCAGGTTATTCATTGTTTGCAAAAGTATTACATTTTTATTTAAAGAGAATGAGTAGATTTAAATCAGGCCTTATATTAGGTCTGGTATTTTATGACATAAGTGAATGATTAAAAATCTGAAGGTTACGATTGCAGTGATTTACTATTTAGGTAGTACTTCTATGCGGAATTGAAATGAAGGCATTGAAAATAATCCTTTATTTTTGAATTCGTAACAGGACCAACGGTTACATTTGAAACAGGAGCAATCCGATTGGTAGTATAGCGGCAGGAATATCAGATGCTCTTGAAGTAGAAATACGTTGCAGTATATAAGCATTCGAAAATCGTTTCATTTAAATGATAATTAAGTATTTTTTCACTTACACGCAAATAAAACTATTTATTTTATTAGAATTTACTCAACATTCACCGCTATGAAGACAACCGTTTACCTATAAACTCTTCTGTTTCAAGTAAAATCGGTTATATTCAAGGTATATTCATGATATACGACGTTTTCTCATATAATTATGAGACTTCATAACCATTAATAAGTTTCTTCATTATTTATAAATAAGAAGGTTTTGTTTTGGTTGTAGTTTAAATGAATGCCAGTTTAAAGAATGTGAAGAGACGATACATATATTTTACTTATTTTTATATACACTTTATTTACTTTACTGAAGAGGGCCTTGTGACCTAGGCCGAAAATTTTACTTACTACATATACATATATATTGTTTATTATTATTTTGGGTCATTGAACCTTGACAATAAGTATAGTGACCGTAACTCATTAAATTATGAAATTTCTACAATGTGAAGAGACATTAACAAATTGTGTCTATTTTGTTGCAATGCAATTATCGTATCAAGTTCTCAGTATAAATTAAATTAATTAATATAAATTAACTTTTAATCAATATCCAAAAAGATTTGAATTATCATTTACATCAAAGTTAAATTTCTAAATCGAACTCTCAAGTAGAAATATAATCAGATTTGTTTTTCGTGCAATAATCTATTGTCATTACAATTTCATTTAAATCTGCTCGTATATTCAACACTTTCCAATTTGGAAACTAAATATCAACATATTAGACTGTAACTCAATCACAATTAACTGGCTTCGCGAGTCTATATAAATTGAGTTTCAGGCCATAAAACTGAAAGTCTGAAATGAATACGAGACTGGTAACTTGCTGTCATATAAACAATAGGTCGATAAAAAGCGTCTGTTTGGTATAATATTGTATTTTTTGATAAATTATAACAAACTCTTGGATTCAAACTTGAATATTTTTTGTAGATTGTTCAGGATGTCATACTTGAAAAATAGACTCCAATAGCTGGTCGAAAATTTTCGCTTCAAAGATAATTTAAAATATCTAACATTATAATGGATTGGTCCTAAGGTTTGAGGCCGATAAATTCTTTTTTTTTTTCTTTGAGGTCTACGTAGTGCTTATAGGTCGGCGCGCTTTATTTGCAGCCTGGGAAAATGAAAAATAATTGTTCTACAATTTATTATTATTTTTAATTATTCAAGCTGATGATAAAGATAAGTCATTATGACCTGTATCTTCTATGTGTCTCGAGAGCCTTAAGAATAGAATTTTGAAAATTACACATGATAACAAAAAAATTAATACATCATGTTAGATTAACTCCATTAAAATCAACAAAGTTGTTTTATTCTTGTATAATATATATAACAGATAGATGCTTATTGGATACTGATTGCAAGCCTTTATAAAATATAAATATAAACTATCACAGAAGAAATCATTGTGTAACGGTCCAGAAATATATTTATGTGAGCAAAATAATTCAAATACGCATTTCCATGAGTGCACTTTATCTCTTTTACGGTCAACGAATTGGAAGATATGGAAAATAGCATATTTTAAAGAAAACTACTCCTTTCTACGTCAATGTGGTAATAAAACGATTGAGTTTAGAAATTCTGTGAAGGGAAAATAGAGTACATATATCAGTGAAGTAAAATTAGTATTGTTTTTAATTGCGGAGAGTGAAGCAGCAAAAAATAATTCTTACGTTCAAAAGCTAAAACTAAATTCCTAATTTTGAGTAATTACTATATTAGGTAGCACACAAATTAACAAGCCTTTAACGTATTTATTTTACATTACTTATTCTTATTATGTTAATACGTTCCTTTAGACTTTGAACATTTTTAGAAATTTATTTATTCAACATTTTCATAACGTCAGAAATAATGGCATGAGTTTTATCTTAAACATTTACCGTTTAGCTGGTAGTTTTACATTGTCTAGTACTCTATTATCTTTTAACAATTATGTTCTATCAACATCTTTTAAATTTAGTGTTAATTTTAATATATCCTCATTGTTCGTAGGATGATGCTTCGTGTTCTATCAGCTCCCTTGCTTCTACAAAAATTAATACAAATTTATATTAACTAAGAACTATAGTTAATAAGTATCAACATTCATTTCACTTCAATTTACTTGTCGTTACAACTATTTATATCAGTTTACAAATTAAAAATAGAAGTACGGTCGGACCTCCCTTATTTTACCATTGCCGTTATTTTACCTCTAATCCGATCTATTACTTTACGTAAGCTTCCTTTAAGTCTGTCCGCTCTGTCCCCCGCTCAAATTGCATTTATGATGATACGCAAGTACGCAATCGCCTATAAGATAAGCGGGTAGGTTGGAGCGGATGGAGGGAGTACATTATTTTTTCCTGCAAGGGTAAAGTAATGGAGGTTCGGGAAGACTGCGTTTTCACGGTCAGGTAAAAGTAAGGGTGGTCCGACTTTCGCTTGATCAATATTTCTTCGATGTATGTGTATAAAAAAAATTAACACTCTATCTTAGATTAATAACTCCATTAAAATCAACAAATTTGTTTTATTCTTGTATAAAATATAGAATAGATAGATCCTTCCTGGATACGGATTGTATATGTATATATACGAATTTCATTGTAAAACAATTATTGTAAAACAGATACGTGTAACTGTATATCATTTGTATATCCGGTTATTTCCCAATTCAAACGGGAGATTTACTAAATGAGATTAAAGTTGCGCGAAAACATGTAAGGACTTTAAATTTCTTCTAATTCCATGTGAAATGTGTGCTCATGTATTATCCAAAAGAGATAAAAATTTTAATCGGATCTTCTCTCGTGACGTACTCATACAAGTAGGTCATCTTTAAGGTATGCTAGATTTCTATGTTGCAAAAATACATTTGAATTTTTGGGTTCACCGGATCTGGAAAATATGAGAATGACACATAATTTATGCATATTTCATAATTAAAAATTTTACAAGTATTAAACATTTTTGAATGATAGAATTAAAGTTACAATAGAAAATGTATTTAATTTTGCAAAATACATTTGCAAAATACTGTTACAAACAAAATAAAAATTCACTTATTTTGGTTAAGCTGAACGTATATACAGATTATTACGAATATTTTGTTTTTATCAAAAATGACCGTTTACGCGATAAAATAACAAAACGTAGTTATCAATAATTCGTGTTTTTATTAGCACTATTGATGTGATTGTTTACTTTTCAAAATTGTAAAGTTATTCTCACAATAATATTAATTAACAGAATTCACTGTCAGTGCTCGTTAATAAAGGGTAATCTCTGAGAGTTGGTATACGCATGTAATTAAAATGTTGAAGCGACGCACGAAATCAACCTGTTAATTCCATTGAAATATTCCTGGCGAGCGATCACTGAATACATAATAATAATTTGTAATAGGATTAGTGCATCATAGCATAGTTCTAATTGCTTTAATTTAAGTATTAAAAATCTTCCGAGATCTGTGTTTTGAAAAAATCGAAAGCTCTTTGAAACCGACAGAAAAATTAATCATGAAATTTTGCATGCTTTGAATTTTTCAACACGCAACAGAGTACATTTATGCATCATGAATTTTAAATTTAATATTTTATTGAAAATACGCCATATTTATATGTCCAGGAAAAAAGATTCCAATTATGGGTCGAATAAAAGAAATAGTCTATACGTTGGCACGTAACGTGGAATGTGAATACCGCTAATTATATAATCGTATTTTTATTTCTTGTCCGTGAGTTTGGCGATTGATACTTTCAATGGCCGTATCGGTGCGAGTAAGACGATAGTCATCATCGTTCTCGTATATCCAATTTTGATCTCTCCGTTTTTGATGCGGCACTTAAGGAAATATTAGGTGCATCCATTTCACGAATGCAGCGTATTTTAGAATCCGAGAGGTACTTTACGTACGGCATAAAAGGTACGTGTATCCCCCGTTATAATGAAATTCTCGGGCAAATATTTTATTGCGATGTTTATACGTTATATTATTAGTTTAAATTGGCCATTATAGGGCATTAAACTCTACAATCCTCATCATTCATGAGGTGTACAGGGTTATATGTCTTTGAGTTATTAAACATGCATAGCAAAAAAATAAAGGTTAACACTTTAAAAGAATTTTTTAACCTCATGATCAGGCAAGGCCTCATGATAAACGAACTATTCCTATAGGCTTAAAGATAATTTGTTTTGATACCCAAAGTAAAATGCTGGATGAATGTTTTATTATGTATGTTTGAGTGCAAACATTCGTAATTGGTGCTTTGAAGTTGCATAAGAAAACGCACATTACAGTTAAAAGAATATATTACTTTTTGCTATAATTTCAAGTTGGTTTCGCATTTCGATAATTATTTTTATATGATTTGAAATAGTTGAACTTTGTCCATTGATCTAAGTCCATTGAAGCTAAAAAGAAGCGTGTGAGACTTTGGCGCCTACTTTCATATTTTTATAATTATAAACTGATTTCAACTACATTTATGTATTTCACCTAAAAATGTGCATATATTTGTTTATAAATCTGTTAAGCGCGTATTGTACACTGAAGACCATTAAACAATGCAGAAAGCTGAATATTTCACAAAAATTTGTTTACACACGAAAAATTAGGAGTGTAACATTACGTACATCTTTTGTGCGAGCTACATCACTATCTGATGGTCATTAGATTTACTTCCACATAATGGAATGTTCGAATTTTCTCCTTCGAATCTTCTAAAATCTGATCAAATCGAATCCAATAAGGTGGTGTCTTCGAATCTTTTCAATATAAATATTTCATTTTTATCATAAACGCTAATATAAGAACGTACAAAAATTTATGGAACAATGTTCACAATACTTTCAGAATGCGGAATATTTAAATATTTTCAAGACTTTTTATTTGAATAGCAATTTGACGATTCACCTTGATTCTAAGCACGAATATTCGTGACGAAAACATGTTAAATGATCTATTCCAGTGTGGTAATTGAAATAAATAAAAACTATAATTTATATAACAGTAAGTTATATATACATTATCAAGATATATTTAGTGAAATATTTATAATACGCGATTAAAAAATGATATATTAATAAAAAATGTTCTTTTTGCTGAATAAAAATATTACATTATTTCTATATGTTTGTCAATCGTTTATCATGTATAGTACCACACAGGAAATTGCATATTTTTATGCATTCTAAAAAGAATTGTATAACTATGTGCAATATTTATCGCTTGTCGCGTTATGAAGAGGCGTTAACGTCAGAAATGATAGAAAATCGATATATCAATTATTTAACCATTACTTTGAACGCCAATTTTCACGGATCGTTCTGCAGACGATAAAAACCTACTGATATTTGCCGTGTGAAATATTCATTTGCGAACTGAAGAGATTATGTATGATCTGCTCTACAACCTACCGGTGTTTGTATAAATTATAATAAACTAATATTATACTAAAAGTAATCCACCTACCTTGAGTAAGTTCACTAAGTGTTTCTAGTTCATAAATTACATACTCGAATTCGAACTGTATACTAAAAATCAGATATTAATTAATTTCAATGAGGTTAAGTCTAATCTTAGTTATTGGTAAATCTACAGTGATCTTTAGTCACATAGCAATGAATATCTCATTATTTTATAAGTGATAATTAATATCATACCTTTGTAATATATCAATTATATAATCTGACTGCTCATTAACAACTATGGTAAACCATATTTCAGCCTTTCTATGGATATAAAACTAGGTCATTTAATTTCTGCTTTACATAAAATGCCCATTCTTCATTATTACTTTCTCATCAGAGAAAATGTCAGCGACATCGGTGTTGAATAGAATGAGAAATCGCTCGAATAAGTTTTATACATATGAAAAATGCTTATTTTTACTCCAGGTTTATTTTTTATTCAATTCAGTAAACGATTTCGCTGACATCGTTTTTTTTTTGTGTTGATACCGTTGTAGTCATAGTGAGGCTTATAGATGTTTTTTTCACACTTGTATCATAAGTAGCTCTTTTCCGCCCGTTCATTGTAGTCGAGGAGAGCAAATAGCACTTTTCCGCCTACTTCAGTCATTCTTTTAAGTAGCGTTATCTTTTTAATATCTGTTGCAGAGGTTTGCTACATCGAGGAAAAAATACGTTTTCGTAATACGAGTGGTGTAAACCACTTACTGATCCCTCCCTCCGCTTGAAATATGCATGAAATGCCGAGTAAGACATATTATATAGATATATATAGACATATAGAGATATAAGACATATAGACCTTATTGCCCATGACATAAGGTCAATTTAACTTTCAATCGATAACATATAAACGATATAAAAATAGGATTTTCTTTCTTAATACAAGTGTCGACTTTATTAGAAATTAAACTAGAAATCCTTTATAAAATGCTTTTATATAATCAAAAATACGGTTCTTCCAATGGCAACGAACATTCCATGATTCTTATGTAAAATCAATGTTCGGGCTATGGCCTCCTCAAACAACTCTCTTTAATTCTGCGCTTTCCTTGAAAAAAGGCGCGTTAACGTGCTAAGAATAAAACCATGAATAATCCTGTTCAAGTCTATGACAGGCACGATTTGCAGATCGTTACTTGGCAATTAATCCGCGGCGACAGTCATCTTAATTAATTGCGGCTCGTTTGTCCTGAGAGAATGAGACCGAGCGATTGTGAACTATATAGCGTTCACATTTCACCGTCGCTAAAACATGTACGAAATGCTCTTGCATGTCACAGAATGATCCCTTCGTAGAGTTTTACCCTCCTTTCACGGGAACGGTCTGATGTCACCGTCTCAATTCGCAGCTGCAAACAGTCGGTCAGTCAACCAAAGTACGGTCTCGAAGAATTGTATGATCATCTTCGTCGCGGGTCTTAAATATCATTTAAACTCCGACTAATTATCGAGCCCCTTGCGCCAGACTTTTCAAGGGTCAATTGAACATTCACCCGCTGGGTCGCGTTATTTTCACGAACGAGCCGACTTTCCGATGGGAATATAACTTCGTTTCTTCCTTTAGCCTGGCGATGGATTGAAAACTCGTGGGAAAGGCCTAATCGATTTTGATACGTTATTTGGTGTCTTTTTCATATTTTACGTTATTATGGATAATATCTGGACATTGCAGGTAATATTAATGAAGCGACATGCTAATGAAGTATTGATAATGCAGATGCGAACATATACCAAGAAGATACTGATTTGCATATCTGATATGAAGCAAGCAAAATATATTATGCATATTATCGACGTAATATACGTAATAAGGATTTAACTATATACGTACAACGCAATGTGTAGTGATCAGATTAGTGTGCATTGTGTGTCAGGAGTCTTTAAGTCCATCAGAACGTCCTTTTTTCATCAATATTGGTTGAAGAAAATAGGTATTCGCTAACGAAATGAACAAAGAGGTAATTTTTCACATTCTTTATCAAAACGACAAGAGATTCGAGAATGCGACACGACTTGTATCTCTCCGGTAAGAATGCGTGCCACATTCACAAGAATTCTTTGCAGTTTTAGATTTACGTTGTATTCTGATCTTTCTCTATTCTTAGTAGCAGAATGAAGAATCACTGCATTGCTTACAAATTCACTCATGTGATGCAAGTGGTAGACTAAAAGACTTCTATTGATCTAAACTTAATTATTATAATATTGAAATTGAATTAAAATAAAAGAGGGTCCACACATCGAAACGTCAATTTATTTATTTAGTAAAAGGACTGTATTATAATTGTAATATTACCTATATAAAACTACAACAGTCTTAAAACGAAAAATTTTATATTAATTATTATAACATTAATATTAAAATAGCTCTAATTACTTTGTCAAAGTACATAAAATGTGTAAGAAAGTGGGTAGATAGAATTTCCATATATTCAAATTAATTCGTAAAAAGATTTTACATACCGTAACCACTTGGAACATAGACAAATATGTGCAAATAAACTTAGGCAGATATACCTAGAATCTATTGTGCACTACTAGATTTGACTATATCAGGTCAAAAGTCATACTATAATTTTGACCTTATCTGCGAATATTATTAAATTTCTTGACTTTATTTTACCAAACTCTTGATAACTCTTTGCATTATTCTACTATCTCTGCCATTTATATCGCTATTAAATTTGAGTAACATGGGAAACAATGTAATGTTATCTATAAAGTGGCAAATTAGTGTTCGTTATACGGAATGACTTCTCTTCTCAATCGGCGAGCCAATAATCACATCATACTCCGTGCTGGTAATTAATCAGGAAAATTTTGTAACATACATTTCTATGCGCTGCTTGATAGCAATCTGAATCTTCATCGAAAAATCATAATCAAATTAATAAAAACAACACTGAATTTATATGTATCATAATTTTAATCTCTATTATTATTATTATCGTTATTATTATTATTATTTTTTTTAAATATGAGGTATACAATCTTTTGCAATTGCAGATAGTTGATGTATAAGTTAGAATAACAAAAAAAAATTTATGGAAAATTATGGTTGAGCTAATTAATAAACGTTTCTCGTCAGTGAATAAGGGCATTACTATTCAGAAGTATTATAAGTCCACTAATTTTTCTTTATGACATCTTTATAATACCTTTACAATACATTTAAATAAAAACTAAATGATTGTATTTCTCGTTATTAAAGGATAACTTCATCGATCCAACCCTCGAGTTTTGTGACTGGTTGAACGTAAATCCTGTATTTTTCTCGTTGTTTCAATCCATATGGATTTATCTATGGACCGATAATAATTCCCTCATGGTCTGTTATATCCGGATCACCAGAGAACGGGACTGTATATCGGTTACGAGTCCAGTCATACGGGATTCATTGTAAACCTTGCAGTGTACGTGTTTGCAACGCACAGTGATCACATGAGGTATATAATATTATAGCTAGAATTTTTATACAAATCTTGTAGGAGATTTGAATCGTGATTTAAACTATGACCACATCTACAGATATTTTATACAAAATTAGATCGAATTCCCCATAATTAACCATACACTGAGAGAATAATTCAGTGAATTATTACCATGCCAAATCGTTTAAATCAACAACATATTTATAGCATAATCAACTAAATTATAGTTATTACAACTAAATATGAGTTAAGTAAATTGCATGGAAGTCATATTAACGAAATATTTAGTTCAACTTAACTACAAGTATATTTAATTGAATTTACTGAATTTTTCTATCAAACGTATCAAACGAATTCCAAGTATAGGTCAAATGCCTATGTGAGACCATACGCAACCACGTAATGATCTAGAAAAATTGATTTTGCCGCCTCATAATTTCTGTATAATCGAATTTCAGGAAATTCCTTTTACCGCATATTTATCCTAGAAATAAAATTTCGACGACCTGATTAAACTCGAGCAATTGAAATTGACCACGTATAGGTCAGAGGACGCGAGCGCTGATAATTGCACTGGCGGGATTTTGTAGACTTTCATTGATTAGCTATTTTCACCAATTAATTTCTCGTTGCTGATCTGATTAATTGCAGGTAAAGATAATTACAATGCTCTCTTTATATATATAAGATTTGATTAAAGCGCATAAATGAATCTTGAACTAATTATTAAAAATAGGGTGTCTACAAACTATAAAACACGAGTGATAGGTATGATATCAAGTCATAAAGTCAGAGATGTAGTTTGCGAATGGGCACTAGGAAAAATCAACTATATAGAGATTTTCCAATGCTTTGCCACCATTGTGCATCTATATACAATACTAGGTTTAATATGCGCAGAAAGTAAATAACATCATGGATTCTAAGAATGCCTTAATCGTCAGGATTTGCATATTACAATGTGAATAAATCATTGTTGTGTATGCTCGGATTAACCCGTAACGTGGAAATAATGCATCGGTGAATATAAGCTCTTTTACCGTTTGTCTGGTCGGTACGTATACGGCACAGTATTGTGTGCGCAGAAACCGCCCTTCGGGAAGGACGCTTTTCCGTCCGATGATGTTTATCGCAGGATGAGTCGTTTTCGATGCGCAATCGATCTGCGTATTTCCCGCAAAGCTAACATCGCAGCTTATGGAGATGAACTAATCTGAACTGTGCATTTTACGACATGATTTTATGATCCTCCGGTGTTCCAAACGTTTGAGGCGATTCAAGCATTCCGAGATCTTTATAGAGCGATCCATGCAAATAATGCTCTTTATAAAAATTAAACTTGGTTAATATTTTGGATATCTCCGAAGGTTTAAAAAATGTAGTTTTGAAATTGAACATTTTTTTTTACTAACAAATATCTATTTTCAGTTGTAAGACATATAATCATTTATTTCTTTTTAATTTTTTGAGGAGTGCGATTGACTTGAAAAAAGACAAAATCACATGTTCCATGAATAGTGTATATTAAGCAAATTTTAATTAGTATTTGAAACGTAAAACAAGATTCAAATAACGAATTGATGAATGTATATATAAAATGTATGTTTTCTCTGAAGTTCAAACATATTATATTTACTTGTTTATAAATACATATGTTCGTTATTATATTTTCAACTTGCCTGTCGGCAATTGTTAAATTTCATTGCATTAAAAACCAGTTTAAAACTAATTAATTTTCATTAATTTACAGTGACAGTCAATTCTTTAATGTGGTTTTTGATTGCGATTTCAACGGTAAATTCAAATTATATATGCTTACGCACCGTTTAAAATATTATATGTTTATATTTATATATAGTGATTTATTATTGTTAGACCACGCGAAATTGTTCTTGTTGCGCGGCATCTTACAAACTTATGCCAAAGGCAGAGGCAGCCAGACCATTGAACTGGCAAGTCAGGCAATTTTCGACGAAACGACTTTATTAAAGTCGTTAAAATAAATCTAGCCTCAACAAATTAATGGGTTTTATTTATTATTTACTGATCCTTAAAACGTTTTCATTTCATTGGATTGCACGTAAGGCACAATAAGGGAACTAGGAAAAAATTAGTAAAACAATATCGCGACTATTACGTGAACAATTTTCACTTCGACAAAATTTAAATAACATACATTGTTTAAAAAAGCACTTCCATTAAAATGTTATAATGAATACAATACAAATGTTATTTGAATTATCATAAGGCTTATACAGTTATGATCACGGCGATGCATTGTCAGAACCACATTGGAGAAGGTAATATTTTACGTAAGGCAAGTTAAGTGTTTAGTGAAATGGAGCGCAAGGAAGATATGGGCGTATGCAGTTGAATACCAATGTATTTTCTGATTAAAGACACTAGTCACGTATATTAATGTTTGCCAAGTTTTATGGATATGGTTTTAATTTATTTACTTTTATTTAAATAGTTTGTATAGTTAAAACGAATGCTTTAATTTTTATATCAATAGAATTGTGTACTTGTTCAGACTTTCCTATCAGTCTAACCTCAGTAGTAGCCATCGTTATATATATACAAAATAGAACCGAGAACAATGTTTTAAAGCACATCTACCTTTATGGGATACAGCTTGGTTATTTTTTCGTGCATCATTGCCACTTGGAAAATCTATTGTTTTGCTAAGATTTGACTCTGTAGAATTTGTATGTCAATTTCTATTTCCAGCAAAACCATAAAATTTTATTTTCAAACGTTCGATTACCTAGCGTACTTTTTCCAATTTTAAGTTTTTACCAGGAGATTTAGACTGCGTTTCCAGGCAAATTGTAAAGGGGTTGTTTAGCCTCGCAATCAACGTATGAAATTTGGTGTAAGTAATTATTTTATATGTAAAAAATCTCATTACTTTATCTGCTTTTGAGATAAAGTAAAAATATAATCACATCGAATATTGGGAAACAATTGATAATTCTCAAAAATCCAATTGATCAATGATATCACAATGCCGTTCATAAAACGAATAAAATCAATTGATGTTATTGCCATTTAAAACAACCTCCGTTGCACAAATTAATAAACAACTATATTTTGAATATAATGTATTTTATTTTTGAATAATTAAACAAATACATTAACCAAAATCGAATCTGTCATATCTGTTATCAACTTCAATTCAACTAACTCCTTCTTTTTTTTATTAACGATCAATTGATATATTCATACACGAAATGGTAAGAGTTCCGAACGTCCGAACATAATATAACACGTCAGAGATTCTCGAAAAAATAAATATATTTTACACGTTCAGAAGGTATAAAATGTTAAAAAAATAAATCGACGTAGTTTCCACTCACTACGACCAACGATTTCCCCTTCAATTCATTTCAATCGGCGAGTTGAGTATTCTATGCATGGCTACGCATTCGCTCCACTTCGTGGATTACATTTAATGTCGATTTCTCTACCTAATATCATTTTTGCATTTTTGTGATCGAAATTAAGTGAATTTCAATATTTCTTATTTGATATTGTAACCAGAAAAATACAATCAATACGAACAAAAACATTAATTAACTACATTATTCCAAGTATAATTCATGTATTTATTAAAACTTTAATTTCAATGTCAAATTATGATATTATTTCTTGTAAATAATTAGAGGCAATATTGGAACTTTGCCAACTGTCCTAAGTGCACGCCCATTAGTATAGATAATGTCTAATCCATACACCGTCCTGTATATAAATCTTCAAGTTTTGTGCAATATTTAGCATCGTACGTTTCTCGATACATTTCTGTAATGTTTTTCTATGGCAATGAATCATATTTATGGTCAAGGGTATATTATCGCTTTTAATTCAGAAAATTATCAAACATAATTCTTCTGCATTGCGTCAGTCACTTCAAGTAAGAAACTCCCCTCTATACTTCAATTTAAATTGGTTCTATATTTCTATATTTTAATTAAATTAATGAAATAATCTCGAAATAGAATATCTGCTTCAAACTGTTTTTAATGATTGATTCATTTTTGAAGTAATATATATCTACAAAGATAAAACAGTTCATCATAAATTGTAATTTGTAAATCGTTTTATAACAGATTATATACACATGTATGGGTGTGTAATTAAAAAAATGTTAAGTTTTAAAAGCATCATTTTATTGCAACAAAGACAGACAATAACGAAACGTGTATTTTCATTCATCTAGACTCCTGCACGAAAATGTGATATAAGACACGTGGAAATAAAATATAAGAAACTATAGGAAACCATATGAAAATTTTATAATTTTTGTATCGTTTTCTATAATTTTTTTGATTGCCTTTTCGCATTTTTTATATGGGCTATACTTAATTTTCAAAAAACAAAAATAATTAGATGAATGAATATATTTTGTTTTTCGAATATAATAAAATTTGTCATTTGGCAAAAATCTCTCGTTGTCGGTTAATAGAATACTTACGTAATGTATTAAATTGCGCAGTTGTCAGAAAGTCGATTGCAGTACCAACACTGGGAATAAGTTATAACCAGTAAGGGCACTTAAAGAAGAAATATTAAAATCATAACTACAGCAATATATATGAAAAACACCATTTAAATATTTCGCTAAATCTTTATACTGGATGTTGTGATATTATTTTATGCCACTAAAACTATATATTATTTAAAAATTGATTATTGCATATATATAAAATCATTTTTTTATCAGCTTTATGCCATCGTAAAGAAAATAAAATTTTTCTATCAAGAAGATATAAATGGCATAAAATTAAATAATAATCTCTTTTAAATATAATTGTTAAAAGTGATTTAAATCATTTAGAGGTATATATTTTGCTTCATCTTATCAGAAACTTTTTCATACTATGAAAGTTTTCGAATATCTCGGGATCTTTTCTCTTAAATGTTTTCCCTCATTTATTCATGTTGTCTAAGTATATGCAAATGGGCAATTCCGAGAGATAGTCAGTAACCAAACCAATTCCAATTATGCTTTAGTCCTGTTCTTATTCTAAAACACAAACCTTGTTGGCTCAAATCTACATTCCTGCTCCTTTCGTTGCCAATGATTCGTATGTATGCTGTTATACCAGGGATTTATTTTTACTAGTGTCGGTCATATGTAATTCTTTTGTACAAACATGACTTTATTATATCGATGTAGTAATTATCATATTTCTTCTTGATAATAATATTACCCTAGTAGAATTTTGAGCTTGATATATAAGGACCTGGCCGTTACATTTATTCGTTACTTGGGTAATTAATTGCTAATGCATAACAAACATGCATCCCGGACATTTTTTTTTAAGAAAATTAAAAAAATAATCATTTTTTTTTTATTTCAATAATTATTTTCTTTTGGGGTTATATTTTTTTTAAGCCCCCCCCCCCCCCCCCTCATCAGTCTTAAAATGAAATATTTATGTTCTCGTAAAAATAAAAACGAAATTTTACTGACTTTTAGTATAGGTTTTTATAAAATGGAATATATTTTCAAATTGCAATGCATTATATTCATTAAATATTTTGTTGGTATTATTATAACTTAGTCGTTTACTAAAATGAGCCACTAATTTGAAATAAAACTTTTAATTTAGAATAATTTTCTAATTCAAAAGTTTTGATATTTATAAATTATTACTTCCACCCGCACGGTAAGTCGACGAAGTATATTGTGAATTTTTAGAAGTTAATTTGTTTCGTATCATATACCTTACAGTTTTAAAGAAGATATATTATGATATAGATATCGTCATATGAAGATA
This sequence comes from Trichopria nigra, assembly GCA_030522945.1. NCBI lineage: Eukaryota > Metazoa > Arthropoda > Insecta > Hymenoptera > Diapriidae > Trichopria > Trichopria nigra. Next base: position 10,681 of record JAPYZR010000491.1, on the reverse strand, counting down.
CATAGAATATTTCTTTTAAATGCATATATCTGGTAAATTTCTGAATTATATCAAACACCGGCATGTGAATATCAGAACATAATACACTTTATAAGTTGAACGCTTTCTCAAACATTCTTTCTTATATATTTCACAATGGTTTTACCAAGTTTACCAAAATTTGGGTATTTTACTGAACAATATATTACCGAAATAACAATTCGCAGTCGTGGCTTAGAACCCTACTCGTTATTTTACTACAGATTTGTATCATTGACAATATTGTTACGACGGGGAAATAATCTATTGTATGTGATTTCAAATCATCATACGTAGCAGTTTTGTCAGTACACAGTGCAAATTGTACCATAATTCCCAATCATTCTTCGCATGACACGTTGAAAATGTTTCCGGAACCCACTACCTGTGGCAGGAAATTAATCATTTGTATCCTAACGTACATAGCCCTATTGACGACCCTTATCGGCTTTTGCGTTAAAGGTCGATACGTGCCACCGTTATAATGAGGGTCCCAATTCACCACCCCCGATCGGGAGTTATTCGACGGCTCCCATAATGCGCATACAAGTCGAGTTGCGATTTGAGTTTATGGGGAAAATCCAGCGCTCCAAGTTAGCCGTTACCATAAAGCGACAAAAGACGATATAAAGCGAAATATCGCAGTAGCGAAGCGACTGAACTTCGTCGGTTGACAACGAGTGCCTGCTTTTGATTTTGATGCGAGATAAAAGTAGGTCAAGTGAGAGAAAAAAAGAAAAAAAAAACAATATACGGAGTACCAGGAGAATTAATTATAGAGGACAGCTATGGGGAATTTACGATCGAGAATTATTATGCATCCGTATATACACCATATATATATTTTTCGTTTTTTTTTCGTAAATGCTCCTGTCAAAATAACTGTACTTATATACTCAGTCGAGCTTCTTTCATTATCGTCGGCTAGACACGCGTCTCTCATAATTAACTTTTAAACTTGATTATTTCAGGACGACGCATCTCGTCCTTACTTTCCGCTTTGTAATCACTTTGCGGTAATAGCATTTTTAAAATCTTTTCCTAGAAAATAGATAACCACTTCATAACTTGAAATTTAATATGGGACTTCTTTAAAGAGCTGTTTAATTTAGAATCGCATGGCCCACGCGTTTTTGTTGTTGTTAAAATGTTTGATATTGTATTTTCCATGCCTCTGAATAGTGCGAAATATCCAGAAAATTCGTTATTTAAGAGATTTATACATTCATGTACGAGTTTCTCGGCGTGTGAGTGTGTATGCGTGCCTGAGTGTGTATGAGTGTGTAATTGCGGCTTTGTGTGTTCGTTTCGATGGCTTGTTAGTGCAATAACGAAAGCAATTTGCAAGACATCAATTCAAAATTTAATGCACGAGCTGAGAGATTTCCGACAACGTTATAGATTGCTTATTGTTTCCCTTTGTTGATTTGTAAATCTCGCTTTAATAAAAATTGTCAATGTTTTCAATTTGTCCGTGAAAGAAAAAAATAAAATATTTTTTTAAGGTTAATTTGTGAGACGAATTTTGCTGATTTCTTATGCTTGTACTAATACACAATATTTTGATAAAAGTTTCCGAACAGTATGTTTGAGATTTTTTTCTTTTGGTAAGCATATTTAATATCAAAACCTTACTTATCATTTTATTTGGTTCGTTTAGGTCATAGTATAATGACGTAAAATAATCCTAATGTCGGTCCCGATCCGAATTATTCCGAGCGATGCCATCCCAATTTTTTGATCCAGTTTAATCCGTTTTATTCTGAATTTATTATTCAGCAAATAAACCTGAAGTCATTAGTAAAAGAAAATAGCCTTCAAAATGATTTAAGGACTCACTCAAAATTAATGGGCGGCACGGAATGTAAAGAAAATATTTTTCGCAATGGATTCAGGTTTATCTGGATAACGGAAATGGAATAATACGGAGTAATCTACATTAACCTGGATGAAAAAAATTGTTCGAAATGGCGCGGAAATAGATTTCGGATTACGGCGGAATCGTTCGGAATAATTCGGTTTTGATTTCTTTCCTAAATTTTCGCCAGGAAACGAAATGTACCAGTTAATAATCTTCATCACACGTTCCATTGATAGAAATGTAATATTGTCACGTCATGCGCAGAGTAATGGTTTAATCAAGCATATTTTCCCGTCAGTCGTTGTCCAATATTTTCTTATGACGGCCTCGAAAGGTTAAGGAATTCAGGAATTTTATTCTGTCGAAAATTTGTCTGTTGTTCCGACGTGGCATCTGCCATAACAATATCTTTTCTTCATTCTGCGAATTCAAATAAAGGTACAAATCCATCAGTATCACATGCTGTCTTGAAATTTTGTAATTTGAGAAATATAATGCGATTTATTTTCATGTTTTATCAGAAACATAATTTGAGTATTTAATTATTATCAACCCTGTATTATAAAACGACGGTAATAATTCTACCTAATTTTTTCTAGTTCTTCTGCAGGTAAAGTAATATATATCTTAATTAATACAATTTAAAAAAAAACAGTTTATACTATGTTTATTTTGTTTGCTATGGCAAGGAAGTAGTTGTATAATAACTATTAAGTTAATAACTACTAATTTTAATTAGCGTGGTAAAAATGTAATTACAGTCAATTATTTATTAAAAGTAACAAATAAAATGAAGTATTTACCATTACAAAATGTACTTCATAATATAAATATGTATCTATATATACTTCAATTTAATCACTACAACATTCCATTATAGTTTCATATGGCTTTTCAAATACATAACCATGTAATTATAGCTATAATTAAAAATGCAATTACGTTTCTCTAAAGTTGGAAGCGTTTAAAATGATGTTTTAGTCGCAAAAATGAAGTTCGTGTAAAATCAAGGAAGCGCGATGAAAATAAGTTAGCTTTAAATTTATAAATTCAATCAAATTCATAGCACTTTCACACGGTATTATGTAACACTTTTCAAGATATCCAGCTACCTTACTTTTAATTGTAATTTTGGTGAAATTTCATTTTTCGTGTTTGTATATATAACATACACACGCCATGATAATACGAGTTCGTCCCCCGATGCAGGTTTCTTGTATTTTTATCGTTTCAAGCACTCGCGTTATGTATGAATTTTGATGTTAACGACCACATATATCATGTTCTTTCATACGTGTATATTTTGAAATTGATGTCAAATCTTTGGAATATACCATATTAAAAATAGGTCAATAACATGAATAAGATATGCAAGTCAAAAAATAGCAGAGTATGTTTATCCAGGAATATCAAAATCCGATCTGTCGCGTCTGCACAAGTCGATGTTTATTGGTACAAGCGGCACGGCGGTTTATAAACGCTAGGCTGTAAAATACGAAACTCATCTGGGAGTAATTCGACCGATCTTTTTCTGTCGCTCGGCTCGATTAACAAGAGTAGAATTGCACATTTCTACTCGCACTCGTCTAAAGTCAACGAATTCAGATATTTACCGTGTTATAGGATAATAAAAGAAATGAATTACAATTTTTTCTTCCTTTAAATTTATACGAAATATTTTAATCTGAATAAATGAGTACACAGAGGAGGATAAATACAAAAATCTTCATAATCGCCTATTGTTCAGCATTGCATCCACAGAGATTTTTAAAGTACACTTTATAGTGCTCACTCGCTGACTGACGTTGGTTGGTGCTAAAGTAGACTTTAATACCCGTTCTATTATTTTTCTCGTACTTCTTTGATTTGCATTATCACTTCAGAAACATTTACAAAAACTGTCCAGTAGAATCCATTGTATTTTTAACGCAATTGTAAATGTTGGAAACCATCAAATTTGTCTTGGAATGCCATGGCAAATAAATCGCAATAGATAAATTATAGTAATTAGAAATTCTTTCTAAATTTCTTAGAGTGAAATTTCGCTCTACAAAAAGTGAATTTACACTCATTATGAATGATACTTCATTTTTGGACTCACTGTAGTGTAAATTATCCGACTCCCTTAAACTCTAAGAAATTCAAAGAGTTATTTCAATGAAATCAAACTCTCTATACCGCAATGCATAAATCAGAATTCTGTAATTTTCATTTTCAAGAGTCAAAAGTAAAATACAAGAAAAAAGTCCTTAAAAACGTATTATAATAATAGCAAAATGTAATGAAATTTCAACCTTGCAGTGCTTAAAGATTGCGAGAAAACTCATTAGAAATTTCGCATACGTGTATTCGTATTCGGTATATATATATATATATAGAAGTGTGCATGTATATATTTATGTGTGTGTGTGAAGTTAGCCTAGTTTTTACCATGATTAATTTCGATTTAAAGATTCGTAATGAATGTAATTAAATAACCGTTTTCATGCATAAACATTCGGGTTTAACTAATTGAAATTTAAAAAATATATAGATATCTATATATCTATTTGAACATACTCTTGACGAAACGGTGGAATGTTTCGAAAACCACCGATATAAAAAAAAAAAAACCTCTGAAACACGTGAAACGATTTTTCAAGAAATCTATCTATCAACCAGTTAGTAATTCGAAAGGGAAATAGCGAGAGAATATGATTTTTATGTCTTTGGTTCAATATTGTGAGATTCTTTTCTTACGAGTTACAGCGGAAAAACAAAAAATTAATATCGTTTATCTGATTTCTTTTAAAAAAAGTGTTTGCATAGTAATGGATAAAATTCAGCAGATTACATTTTTCAACGCATTCTGAGCTCATTTTGAGCGGAAGACTCTAAGGAATTCGAAATTCTATGGTATATAATTTTAGAATGTATTCCAAAAGAGATATTGTGCGTTAATTGAAATATTTTAGATTTTTGCGATTTTTTTACGTAAAGGTCAATGTTCTAAATGACGTAAGTCGGCCAGAAATTGATTATTTTTGCTTTACCTACCTCATTGCACTTGAAAAACATTCAAGAAAGGATATTTCACTCGGTGGATTTTTAGACTGACTTGGCTGGAAATTCCGGTGTAATAACTGAACAATTGATTTTCGTATATGTAAAAAATATATATATATATATAATTCACGAAACATAAATAACTTTTCCCACGCATACGGAAATACGGAATACTTATCGCATTTCTAATTTTTTTATTCAATATAATTAATCCTATTATTAATATATATTAGGCATATTCTGCCGAATTCCAAACAATTTTGCCCAAAAGTAATATATTACTGCCATTTTCTAAGATCATATCATTTTCTATGTGATAAAGCTGCTTTTAAATAATGTTGCGGACAGGGGAATGGGGGTAGTACTTCTTCTGAAAGTCGGCAAAATCCGCATGAGACGGGGACTTGTTAGGAATACTTGGTAAAGGTCCTAAAAAGGCGACAATAATGAAAAGATAGGATATGATTATACAATATGTAAATTCTAAGAGCTTTAAGGTGAACTCGAAATGCCGCTACTTTAATAGATATTGTGTTTATATACCACATTCATTTGGTAAATAAGTTTATGGTCTTCGAACGCGTGATTCAGAGTAAGCTCAGACTTTCGTGTCGCTGTGTTGGCTTCAGTAGCTTCTAGTAGGCGATTCGGAGCTTCCCGACTTTTGTATCACAAAATAAGGCTTTCTATCGATAAGAAATTTGTAAATCAAAGAAATGGGAAAAGATTTCAAATTTTTTGGATTTAATATGCAAATTTTTTTTTTTTTTTGGCAGGTTTGTTGATCGATATAAATTTAAAAAGAAGAGAGAGTTTTTTTTTTGACCGGGCTGAAGCGGATTCTCCTCGAAGCTCGGCAGATTGATTTTCTCCGTCACGTTGAGAACAAATTCGTATCGAGAGACAGTAATTTGTTATAAAAACTTGCATTTTTTTTTATATACTTGTTATTGTTATTTTTTATCAATATAAGACATCAGTTTCATCAAAAAAGTCAATATTTTTGGAATATTTTTTTTCTCTCCTAAAGTATGCATTTTTTTTTTTAATAACAAGAGAGCCTTTTTGTCTAAAATTTTATGCAGAATACAATACAATTTTTTTTATTTAAAAATATTTTCTTATTCTGAAATTTTTAATTTTTCTGCTCGAGGTCCTCCATATTGCAGCTGCCATCTGGAATTTCTTCATTTTTACTTCAGATTTTATATTCGCGATCCCAAAAATATAAAAATACGATAAGAAGAGACCCTGAAAGTAAAAAAAAGGGTAATATTTATGTAAGGAATAACCCTTTATGTTTTTTACATAAATATTTTTACATAAACATATAAGCCTTTATATGTTTTTTACATAAATCTTACTAGTTTTGTTTGTTGAGGATGGTACTATAACTATTGGTAAAATATTCATTACATATTTGAATAAAATCTAATTTATAATAATTCTGCGAAATTTCAAGGCGATTCAATAAGAAATGAATACCCGCGAAAAAAATCAAGATCAAACGATATCTTTTCAGATCAGATTAGATCTAATCTGAAGATATCTAAAGAGATCTGTAATTTTTATATCCAATTAGATCTAGTCAGATATAACAAGATCTAATGTTAGATATTGTATGATCTTGTCAATGATCTAATTAGATCTGAATAAGATCTAATGAAATCTGAATAAGATCTTATTTGATCCAGTAATATCTGTGCAGATATAGCCATAATTCAGATCTAATTTAATCTAAACTTTTTTTTCTCGGGTATGCGTAAAACGAAAAATGTTTAACTTGCATTAATTGAAAATATTAACATAGAAACTTATTTGATTAGTATGTAATAATGAAATATATTCAAGCATACTAAACTAACATTTTATGGACGATAAGAGATATTTTCACACTTGATGCGCTCGATACTTGAATCGAAACATTTTGACATTTATCCCTGTAGGTTGCACAGTCGGTCGGTTGATTTGACTAAACATTACTACCAGCAATGTATTCCGAAATTCCCAATTTTCAACCAGAATTGCCCATTTGATCGTAACCGTATAACCCGAGTTGTGTACTTGTATCAGCTCATGTGCGAGAAGCAATCGAATACCTATATAGTATTTTTCTACGAGTACCATCGCGATACATCTAGTTCACGTGTTCAGCAAAATTTCCATTTTTGCTTCCAGCGCTTTTTCAAATCCACCATTGTGAAGGAGGATTATCAAAGTCATTTTAACATCCAACGAAAGAATCCTCACTATTACCTAAATTGAATATTTCTTGACAGGCAGTGTCACAATGAATCATTCACTCGCTTATGAAATTAAATCTTTTCGCGTTCCAAAATAAAACGATTGTTGATCCCAGAGGCAATGGCTTTATTCCAAGCTTTGATATTTGGTTTTAGGTAATATTGAAACTAATGTTGAATTAATCAGAACTGCAAGGTAATTATAAATGAAATGAAATATGACCGATACGACAAAACGAAATTGAAAAAAAAAGTTAAATTTGAATGAAATTCAATAAACGATTATAAGAGGGATCGTTCGACATTTTGAATAGCATGTAGACTCTAATTTTAAAATCGAAGCTTTCAACAGGCAGCAGTACGTAACTTTTGTAAACAAATCTATAGACAAAAGAATCGAATTATATTCTTAATATAAATTTGGAGATGATTTATCAAATATATATCCAAATGTTCTTTCGAAATAGAAAACCGATTACAATATTAATATAGGAAAGAAGAAGCTACTGCTTTTATTTAATGATAATTATTACTTTCTATAAAATACACTTTATAAACTTTATTGCCGGAAATTATGTTATATTAGTTGTGAAGAAGAAGTTATATGTGAAATGTTATACTAATATCTGTAAAATTTGAAACTTTGACATATGAGCTACTTATATTTACATAATACTTGTATACTTAGTATGGATAGTTAAATATAATGTACCATATAAAATATATTTTGCTTGTCGGTTTTTAAAAATAGTATTATAATTTTTAACATCATTAAAATTAACGTTATTATTGTAGAAAACTTGTAAATGTAATACGCACGACGTTCATTATAAGAAAGTTTTGAGGAAATGTCGCAAGACAGTTTTACTTTATATAATTAAAAAAAAAATTAACAAGATTGGTTATAAGGGGAAATACATGCATGTTATATAATGATAACTTATTGGAAAAAAAAAATGATTCTAAAATACTATTTGGATTACGTATTATTTTTAATTTAATAACGGGAAAACAACTAAGGAGTGCACGGATCCTTTTGCTTATGCTAGCAATGTATGGTGTCCTTATACCTATACGGATACTAACTGCTTGAGCAGAATCAACGGAAAGCTCTTCGGTTTCTTGCTTTCAAATCTGGGCATCCTATGTTGCGTTTATATGACAGCTTTAATGAAATTGCGACAAGATTCAAGTTTCCAACGATTAAGTCTTTACACCGGTATTAGTATATATACTTCATCGTTTATTCCATTTTGAAGTATAGTCTAAAAGCAGATATACTTGCGTTATTTCCTCTGAGATTATCTTCATACACTCTTAAAAATCCAAGTATTATTTATGAGACAACTTGTATAACAAACTAGATATAAAACACTCCTGTCTCCAGACTCAAAATGACTATGCATGGAATGATCTGGATGAGTCTATTCGTCAATGCGACTCTCTCCCTCTTTTTAAACAGAAGGCGCCGTTGGTTGTATTTCAGTATTATTCGTATATATTGAACATTGCGGTACTGAGAAACTGTCGTTTCTTTTTTTAATATGATAATTCTTTTAATGCATTTGTTTCCTGCGACCCTGCGACTTTTGTACGTTATGATTAAGCGCGGTTTGCCTGTTAATTAAAATAAATAAATATAAATAGAATTTTTGATATTTTCGAATATCTATTATTTTTGGTGTCGATATTTTGTCCGGAAGTTCAATTTTTCTTTCTGGTGCGTGATTTACGAAGCCTCGATTCGTATCAATGATTCGGAATCCAGCCCTTCATTTCATTATAGACGGGCCTTTTTGAAAGAACTAATTACAAAAGCTTTAAAAAAAACTTCAGAACTAATTTTCAGAAATAATTTTGTAAAATTTTCTTGTTTTGTCGTTTATTCAGATATTTTTTGCTTTGTGGTTGAAATTATTTGTTTTTTTAATTTTGTCTCTGAAAATGAATAACGTTTTACATTGTGTACTAATTCTATAAGTATATAGATAGGGCATAATTTTCGAAGAAACTATTCTCAAGTAATTATTTGTTTTGTAAGAAGTACAAAGTTAGCACATTTATCCAAAGTGACATAAACAAAATGCCCTAATTTTGCAAATAGATTTAGTTCCTATATTATATTTAGCCAGCATTTTCTATAGTCAAATCATATTAGTTGCATAATTTAATACTGCAGTAGATGAAACATATTATTGAGTTTCATAAGATATTTTATATGTACGTTGTATGAATATATCAAAGTTATTACCGAGTTAAATAAAACTTGCTTCCATAAAGAAAAAAAAAAAAATAATAATAATAATAAGATAAAATCCTATCTAGAATTCAGTTGATTTTTACGATTCTTTCCTGCTTATCCGTAGCTAACTCTATAATAAATGATATTGCTCGGAGAATTTAACGTAATTTTATATTCTTGAATGCGATTTATATTGCATGTATATTCATTTTATAGTAATTAAAACATATCGATGTGTTTAAATTTTGTAAAATATGGTTTTATTAGGTATTAATAATAGAATGGTGATTACAAAATAGATAAAATATTCAGGATCAAAATGTGCGACATTGCGATTTCGAATATCCATTAAAATTTTTAATCAGCAACAATTAATCCTACGGAATATTGAATTTCATTCTAATTGTACAGTGTACTCATCACAAACTCGTGTGCAAATATCGCACTAAAAATCAAAAGTCCCGCCCTCTTCTATCTCGGTGCACAATATTATATTGTTTCATTATAAAATCATTCCTGTTATAAAAGGCGTAGAATTCGCTCAATAGCAAATTTCAATTTTTCCAATTTTGAAATCATTGAAAATTTACCTTCATGTATCGAATGTTCTTCCATAAACGTTAATTAATGTACCGTGTAATTTCTGTTAGCATTTAACATTGTTATTTAACTTTGACTTTTTAAAATATTTTACATCGGTGTATTTTCTGCAGATATATTCGGGTGCTCTAATTTTGTTCAAATGATAACGAACTTACGAATGAATAAATAAATATATAAATATTAATTTGTGTAATTAATATTAAGCAATATTTGTAACACGTAAATTAACATTTTCACCTTTGATAAATAATATTGAATGTTGTTTAGAATTCAGTATATTTATATTCGTAAAAAATATATCTTATTTATTTTGTTTTCAAAATAATATTTAAACGTAAATGTTTGAAAACTCGTCATTTGAGATATTTAGATAATAATATACGTATTGCATATCCCATTAGAATATATGATATATTATTTATAGCAATTATAAAATCCAAAATAATCAATACATGCATTTAGACTCTTTTTTTTGTCTTTGTCTTAACAAAAAACAAAAATATACATGATTACTTAAATACATGGGTGTCCATTTTATCTAAAATAATCGACTCACACGTACATTGGACGATTATCCCTGGTAGAAATTCAGACATTTTTTAGGCATTTATTGTCCAACATTGTTGTTGATTGTACATAAAATGGATAAGAAAATTAGACAATTCTTGG
>JAPYZR010000490.1:0-33338 GCA_030522945.1 Trichopria nigra | reverse complement strand
CATTAATTACTTGATAAGTTTTTACTAGAAATCGCTGTCCAGGGCCTATTTTAATTTTATGGCAATCTAGTTTTTCCCGATCGATTTTCTACCTGGGTTGCAAAAAAATTAATGTAGTTGACTTTATATAGATTAAATATACCATTTATTAAATATACTTGTATTGATATACTACGTTTGGAATCCTAGTTTTCGATTGGCAGATTTTTTGACGAATTAAACCACACTTTTGGTGAACTTAATTCATTACGATTCTTTATTTGCATTTTATAAAAATGCATCAGTCTCCTAGTGTTAATAAATTGGCGATGTTTAGAAAGGTGACCCCTTACGGAAATGTACACCAACAAATATTGTTCGGGGTCCGAAATGACACCCAAGTCAGTGTAAACACTAAAAAAATGGGTGTAAACACTAAAAAATTGGGTTTACACCCAATTGGGTGTCATTTCGGACCCCGAACATATTTTTTTCTGTGAGGGACATTTTCAATGATTTTTATTGATCTATACATTTCTCAAAAATATAAATTTCTCATTAATAATAATAATAAAATGTTCCTGCATTTTATTTTCGTTTCTGTAAATGTTATTATATCAAATGGTTTTAGAATGGTTGGAGAGAAATGTCAAGTTTTTAAATGTCAGACGTGTACTTTTCTAAAGTACATTCAAACTTTTTAATTATTCCACGCTCAATTTTTTATCGAAGATATCAATAAATTTATTTAAATTTATACAATTTGGTAGAGAACTATTGTATGTAAAATATATTCATCATATCTACGACATTTAACACGAAAGAAAATTGCAGACAGTTATAATCTTAGATACACGAAAGTAATATTTGTTCATTATTTGAATGGTCATTATAAATGCGTTGAAAATACGTTGCACAACCTAAATACAACGTGGAGCGATTTACTATTCGTTCCGGTCTGCATATACAATACAACGGGATCTGTGCCGGTGCAATTTAAATAATAATAAATAATCATTCTTTTTCTTCACTTTTGTTAATTTTACTTTATTTCAATAAATGGATTATAATTTTTGCTCCTATACAATATTTGCTGCAAGTGATACAATACAATTCGAGATGTATTCGAAGATTGATTTGTATCGCCGAAAATTTCCACGCAATGAGGCATGATGTTGCAGCTTTTACAGAAGCAATAGGAAAGGGGCAAACCTTTGAATTCGTATAGGAATAATCTCCAAATTGAACTATCGCACGTAACAATCTGAATGTCGAAGAAATAATTTTCCTCTCGCTTTTTAAATAGACGAGTAATTGCTATTTTTTTTAGCGTGTATGCTCCGTATGAAAGAACTGAAATATCATTTAACTTCATACATTATATTCATTGTCCCCATCGCACTTGACGGAGACAATGACTGTTACATTAACATTGGCCATGAAGTTATGTTCATTTTTTTTAATGTTACGTTTATGCATGTTGAAATACGATTCATTTTCGCATGAAGAAGATACACATCTAAACATGATTAAATCATTTATAGGAAAAAAAATAATAATAGTTTCTATTTTCAACATTTATCGAAAAACAACAAAAACGATTTATTAATAAAACGTATATAGAGTATATCTGCAAAATTTAAATTAAATAGTAATATTTCTGAATTAAAATCTTAGTTTGTACATAATATTAGAGTATGTATAAAATATAAACTCGAAGCCGCCTACAAATGCTATACTAGCGAAAGTTAAATTTGACGAAAATCTCGACATTTTGGTTGGGGACACTTATATACGAATTTGAATTAAACAGTTCATATCTGTTTAGATATACATATCTAAATATCTTTCAAAATTTAACTAAATAATTTATTAAAGTATCAATATGAATTCGTCAATTTTCGTATTTTTCACTCAATTTTATACTCAATGAGGCCAGAACAAATAACAATATAATGCATTGAAGTTTGATCACACAAAAAAAAAAACAATAAACAACACAAACTTTCAAGATATTAATATATAGTTTTTTTAAATTATATTATGAATGAAAATATATATGATCAGTCGTTAGTAGAAAATAAGACCGGTTTATGGACATTTTTTCTGGACTCCATTACTTTTAACATAGAGGCCAGAAAAATTGGACAGAAACTAGTGTCATTTTCTACTAGGGATATGCAATACATATAACGAGATTTCGTGAAACTTTTTTCACGAAGTACAAAAATTGTTTAAAAAATAGTTCTTCCGATATATACATTATATACATAAATAATCGTATGTATATAAAATTGAGCCATTTTTAAATAGAATTCCATGTTAATCTCCATTTTGTTAAAGATTGACATTTAAAGCTCTTCATTTTGAAAAGTTTGAATTTCGAAAAGACAACAAAGAAATCTTTTCTTGTACATGTTAAAAGTTTATGATGATTTTATTTTTTTTTAATGTCTTTCATTATGTAAGAAAAGTTTTTTCTTTCAACTGAAACAAAAAAATGCGGAAAGAGCGTCACGGAATGCTGATTATTATTAGCGCTATTCAAAACAAGATTTTAGCGAAAGTACTGTCGTGAAGTAATTTAAAACTTTCCAGGGCTATTTTGCGAATGCTTCAGGATTAAAAGTTTCCCGGACTACCTCGGCAATAAGTAATTCGTGTTTAAGTGTTAAATTACTCCAATAATGATCTTAATTTCGTGTGCTATATATATTAGGTCAGAAATGTGCGTGATGCTTCAGATCGGCTTCAACGATGCATGGCTTTAATTCTTTCGAAACCTCGCGTTGATCATGCATTTTTTAATTATAACTTATTCAACCCGCACCGTACGTCGGTCGAAGTACTGAATTTGGTCCCCCGATGTTTTTCATCAAATGTGAATTTACACGATATAACTCTCGAACCAACCAAAGGATTTCCTTCTTTAACCTGTTTTTGGATACGCTGAAGCTGTACTCAGAACTGATTAGAATTTTGAATAATTCATGAAAATGCTAAATTTTAAACAATTGTATCTTTGTTAATGTATTAGGGAAAATTATGAACATAAACCCAAATAATTCGGAAAATTTTTGCAAATCAAACAGACAAGGAAGTATTTTCTTATATTTTAATCTTTAGCCGGAAATGAGTATTTTTTAACAATGGAAAATAATTGTAAATTAATTGGAAAATTCTACATTTTATTCATATTATTAATAAAGAATTTTTTAACACATTTCGTAACATTTGTGTCCATTTCTGAAAATTATCGCGTTGTCAGTGCTTATCATGTTATTGCACCCAGAAATCCAATTATGAAATACGCGATATTGGTGACGAAAAAAGCATATTCGGATTCAAAAGAAAAAAGAACAGTCATTGTATCAGTAAGCATTTTGTAACGCGACTATTAACTTAATCTATTATTTCTTATTTATTTTTCAGTATCATTATAAGTATATTGCTCAATATTAATGTATTTGATGTACAGTCGCGCACGCTTTTAGTCTTATATTTGCTAACATTTTAAGGTCGGCGTGACAAAGACTTACAGTATGAAGCTTAAAAACATATTTTTAATTTGACAGAATTCAAGTCTGATATTTTGATAAGCTGTGATGAACGAGGACGGGAATCGGATTCCCAACAATTGGAGACGTCCTGCCGGTCCTCCAAGGAAGTGGAGGATTATAGATAGTTATGAAAACTCCGAGAACGGCGATAGAATACCTGTTAAATTGTCCATTCAAGAGGTTCCCGTGGGTAGATATGAAGAGGTTATTCAGCATATGAGCACCTACTTTATTGCCGACGAGCCAATATGCAAATCTTGCAGTAAGTAAATAGATATTTTTTGTAATAGAGACGTACAATGGCACAAGTTTCATATAAAAGCTCGAATAGCAGCTTGTCTTGAACGCTGCATTGTCTCCTAACTTTGAAAATTAATTGGGATTTTTAAACGATTTTATTTTACTTGTCATTTGTACCTGTGAACTTTGCAATTCGGTCTACCGGAAGTTATTCGATTAGTATGAAGCTCGCATATATTAAGATTCCCTAAATTTTGACCTTAATCGATTATCGTTTTTTTTAATAAATTAATCTCTCTTTGCCTCTTCCCGTTTTTTGTTATTTTGCATTTTCCAATAAATTGAACCACTTAATTGTCATCCGTAATACTACATTTGTTTTCAAGGGTGAAAAGTTAGCAATTTCCACTGAGGGTTTAATTCGCCTGCGGCATGTAAACAAGCCAATTTCGCCCGGGAAAAAGGACGATTTTTATTTGCTGAGTCATAATTTCTACAACAGAAATACTGAAGGACAAAGTGCTATTTCCCGCCTATAATCAAAAAATGTATCTTAATCCATTAAAGCTAAAAATCGCTAAAATTTGAACTTATTTTCGAGCCTCATTACAGAATTGAAAAACGAAAAATATCATGACGAAACGTACTTATTTTACTAGTTTTAAGGGTGGTCTTTTGATTTACAAATTGTTGCCTATACCTCGATTTGGTTAAAATTTTAAAAATTACAAAAAATTGAGGAAAATGTAAAAAATACGTATTTTTTCTCTATAATTCTGATAAACTTCAACATTTATTATTAACGCAATACCCATATGACATTTGTATGAGTGAATATTGTGAGAACAGATCATCAGTATATATCTTCGTAATAATCATTACTTCCGTCATTAAATTATATCATTAGATCCTGCACCTGAATCTGCAGAATTATCTGGTTTTTGAATATCTCTAATTTCATCATAGTTTTTGACAGTAATCGTAAAATTTGACTTCCCTGAGTTAATGAATTTACTTGTTATTTTCAAATGAAATAAAGTAAAAATCAGAATTATAAAAAAAAACGTAGCCATACAGCGAAACATGTATTACAATCAACGTTAAGGGGCTAACGAATCCCCTGGATAGATAACAACCAGAGCAAACAATCACATGTATACTGCACTTTTTTATTGTTGGGCGAACTGTTTTAAAAGTTTGCAGGAGAAACAATCTGTAATTCAATTTTAACATTTTATAAATAGTAAATAGCTTCATTTGTTTTGAATAAATTGTTGGGTTATGAGCAGTTAGCACATTTCGAAAATGCCCATAAATAATACTTTTACCGTTCTTATTAATAACCCATCGGAAAAAAATGTATTGAAAGGTCAAAACTTGAATTAAAATTAAAAACGATTAAAAATTTCATTTTAATGTTAGAATCATATTTCTTTTGAAATTCAGATTAAAATTTAAATTAATGAGTAATGAAAGTCATGAATAAACGATACATTTCGATACGTTTTCCAAATACAAAACTAATTTTGTTAAATATATGTATTTTTAAAAACTCTATTTAAAAGATTAAATATTGAAATTAATAAAAATATTTCTTTCTAATTTTTTAATGCAGATATTACGAGTAATCAAGCAGCAATTGATGATTTCGCATCAGTATGGATGTACTGCTTGGAGCAAGGTATAACTGTAGGGGCATACAAACTTGATTCAAATGGTCGAATATTGGATCTAGCAGGAGTTAACCTTTTAATACTGGCTACAGACACAGTCGAAGCGGAGATGACGAAAATCATGGTATATTATAAATGACTGCAAATAACTGTTTTATCGATGATTTCTTATTTAAATGGTTTAATTTGATTTGACTGATAAATAATGTATATAATCTTTTATCATAAAATGCAATTTGTATAGCTCTATGTAAGTTGTACGTAATTATATGTAAATTTACGGCCAATATTACTACAATGCACTCTTCAATATAATCCAAGGCCTTTTATGGCATTGGTGCATAATGCACTATTTTGTTTGTATTTGTCACACGCAAATCACTATATTTTCCGGATGTACAAATAGCGGGCAAAAACAGCCACTTATCCGCCCTAGGGTGTAAAGTGAAATTTTTTCGTCCACTTCGATGGTCGTACATATTTTGTAATTTATTTTTTATGGAAAAGAACAATTAATTGGTTGCAATAAGAACTCTTCTTATACAGTGGTGTGTCAAAAAATACATTGCAATGGTGGGAGAGTTTCTTTTCGCAATCTGCGAGAGTTTCTAACTTTATGCCGTTGATAAATAATGTAGTTTTATTAAGGTCAAAGTATACTTCATATTTGTAATTGGTTCTTTAATTTATTATTGTTCAATACATTCCAACTATAACTATGATTTTTTTAATTTTTTGCAGGGAAAGTTTACTTCAGCGATTGGATATAAAATATTTAAGGTTATGTATGAATTGAGTAATAAATACGATGTTCGCAAAGCTTTTGGAATCAATTATTATATGTCAGCACTAGGGCTGAGTATTGCTCCTGCTTATCGTGGGCACAAACTCGGTGTACATCTGTTGGAAGCTAGGTAAGCACACTGTTTATAATTGTTTAGTATTATTTTAAGTATTATTTTATAAATCTTCTTTATTGTGTGCTGTTTTTAGGAAAGACATTGGTCGAGCATTCGGAATCGAAGCCACGTCTACAGTATTTACAGCAAAAGCGTCGCAAATTCAAGCCGAACGCGCTGGATTTGAAACCGTTTACACTCAAGAATATTCCGAATTATTCTACGAGGACGGGAAATTAGCATTTCCCGACATTCAATCGAAAAATGCAAAATTGATGGTGATGAAATTAACTTAATAAACCGTAGTTAATTAAGCGAAAAATTCTGTTAAAATGTTAATATAATATGCATTTATTTTTAAGACTAGACAGTTACTCGTTAAATGTTTACATACGTGAACTAAAAATTGTAAACGTTGATTTTTTGAATAATTGGAAATTGATTTCGTCTAATTGTATCTCATCCTGATACAACAAAAGATACTTTTTACTAAGTGAATATTGACTTCTTTGAATAACAAAATTTTTATATTTTAAAAATCCAAAAATAACCCCATAGTAAATATGTACTTCTATACAACCATTTGGAAAAAGTAAAGGACTTGAAAATTTTTCGAATTAAATTTTCATAAATTTTCAATTACGAAACAAACAAATTTCCACATCCGATAATAACATAATATTAAGCATAGAAAAGTGACCTTATGGTACTTTAAAGTAGATTTTTTATATAAACAATTGAGATGTATTTGTTTCTTAATTTTTCAAAACATACACTTCATTTATTGGGCTCATCGTAAGATTAAGTTTCATAAAATAGCACAAAAGTTCGTGGCTTAAATTATTTTTTGACAATAATACACGTTGTTGAAAAGTAGAGTAAAGTGTATTTTTGGAAATTACTTACCTTCTTTTTTATATTTTCGTCATTTAGCATTCCCATCGCAATGTTACATATACATTCCTATGTAACATTGCGATACTGGGAACAATGTTTTGAAATAAAATTGTTTATGTTCATACAATTTAACCAAAGATGTAATAAACGTATAATATAGTTTTGTGATTAAAATTGTACATTGTAAATAAAAAGAAAATCAATACATATAAATATTTTCGATAAAAAAGTGAATGCATTTCATTGCACTTTTTTTTTTAATCGCATTCGAAATCCCTAGTAGAAATCTATCCATTTTATTCTTACACTATCCATTTCTCCTATGCCTTTAACATGGTAAATATCTGAACTGTCTAAGAATTGGCTAAGAAATGTTTTCATTTCTACCAGGGATATGCATTAATAAAATAAAAAAAGTTGCAAATACTGGTAAAATAAACCATAATTTTAAGACTTCATCAGAATGTTATAAGGAGTTATATAAATGGTTGCGATGTTCCAATTTTTCATTATCAGAAAACATCCGAGATTCGCCTTATATGAATCAACGTGAAAGCGTTAAGAGTATTTATAATCACTTACACACCGACACCGATGAAAAATATTATTCAAAATTGTTAATGAATTTAATGAAAATGAGCATATATATATACCTAATGCAAATTGAATTGTAAAAATCGTTCTGATGAAAAGGTTTTGTATTTTTTGTAAACCGCTCGTCGTTATAAATCGTTTACAAAGGTACCAAAAGTTTCTTTTGTGAAGATATTTGTCAAGTAAATTGTAAATAATGTATTAATGCAGAGTGATTGCATACATTTTGCAGAAACATATACCTTTATTGTAATAAATGACTTATAAAATGCAGGATTAAATTTTGTATTTACTATAATCAATTTTGAAGAGGACCAACATCTTGGCAGAAACGTTAAGGATTTCTTTATAATATAATTGATCAACTGCAAAAAAACGTTTTATTAAAAACCGATAGTTGCAGGTGTCCAGTCGAGAGCATACTACACATATACTGCGTGTATTGTTAAACGCTTCTGATAAATTTCCTTATCGATTTCGGTAGCAGAAGTACCTATTGATTATATCTTCATTGAATCCCTTCTAGTGCATGACTTCATTGTCATTTTTTACTTTGACCTGCCGCGAGGAATCAAACAAAGTAATATCACGATTCAGTTCAAGGTTTGTATATATCTTTTCTTGTAACTTCTACATTCTGTCTAAAAAAAAGCAGAATACGTTTACATAAAAAAAGGAAAATTTGTCGTTCAAGATTCAAAAATAAAAAAATATCCATTATAAATTATTACATATTTCCTAAAATCCTTATTTAAAATTAAAAATGTACTTCGCTACTGTTCAATTTTGTAATCGTGTCAGATTTCCAAACATGGATAAACGAACAAAAAACAATAGAAAAGTTATCAGACCATATATAATATCCAGACAAAGGTAGCTAAATGCGCTTTCATTCAAATATTTATTATGCACTGAGGAAATGGAGGAAGGACTTTGGATTTTTCGAGTGATAAAAAAAATACACGTATTTCTATATATTTTGTATGTTTTACAAAAATAATATTTTCGAAATATGTGAAAATTTTAAAGATTTTCTTATTTATAGTTATCCGGGAAATTATACAAACTGGACATTCAATATAATATCATGCACAGTGACAGATGGGAAATTATCGAATTAAAATTAAACGAGGAAGAAGTTCTCCCCCCACTTATTGGCACCCCTTAATTATAATACTATGCACAGTACTGAAGATTACTGATAAATACATCGCATCATGATTAATAGAGTACGGCGGTGAAAAATAAATATTCAGATATAGATATCGCGTAGATCTACACATGATAATTTTATTTTTTACAATCAACAAGTGGTTTTATTTGTCGAAAACTTTTCATTATTGGTTATTGACTCAATTTCTGTCGAGTACTTTTTAATTTTCGATGAGCATTGATGATAATCTGTGATCTTGATTGTCTATCTTGATTGTCTTTGAATTCCAAGTTTAGTTGAATTCGATCGACTACTGTGTTTTGGTTTGCCAATTTGCAACCATCATTTGAATTCAAAAATTCTAAAAAAATGATGATTATAAATTTTATTATAATAAAACTGTTTTTTAATTAAACGATTCAAGTAAGTATAAATATAAACAATTATATAAAAAATGACAGGTTTTATTATTAGGACATGGCGACTTATTAATTAATGCTATAAATGGAGGAAAATATATTTTAGAAAAATTAATATGGTGATGATTTAGTTAATCGAATATGACGCGAAGCAAAATAATGTAACAAGTTATTTGATCAAGACAAAACTAATAAGGGTATTAATAAAATTATTCTATTAAAATAGTTAATTTTTTTGCTTTGAGATTTTTAATCAAATGTATGAATAACAATTTATAGAATATAATATCAGAATTAATAATTATTAAAAATTAGGTTCATAACTATTCACACACACACACACACACACACACAGAGAGAGAGAGAGAGAGAGAGATACTAATTGAAATAAATAGAATTTAATTAATCATATAAATGTTAGTAAAATATTAATTTTCATTCGATATATAAGTGTCTCACGTGTCGAGATATGAGCGAATACGCGAAATCGGTCACCGATATTCAGCGCCGCTCATCAATAATTAAAAAAAAAATTAATACACCAGATTATTTACCTCGAGGGGCCTTCCATTTTCTCGTATTTATAATTATGACAGTACGCGATAATGAAGATTGTTTAACATATAATTTTGCTAACGTTTTTTATTTTTTAATTGACTGTACGATTTAGCTGGTAGAATATTGTAGCCTTCTATTCATTTTAGTGCTACACTGTCTGCGGAGTGCTATCATATCGGGAGGCTAGTTACATTGTTGAAGTCGTCATTGCTTAGTCAGTGAAGTGTGAGTAAAGTGAGTATAAAAATGAATGGAAAACCGTCACATGATTGGAGACGTCCGTCCGGACCACCGAACATTTGGAAAATAGTGGAAATCAATGAGCCATGCAAAACTGGCATAGAACTTTGTCAGAAAGTCAAAATTTCGATTCAAGAAATTCCTGAAGATAGACGCGAAGAAGCTCTGGATTTCATGTGCAAATACTTTATCGATGACGAACCTATGTGCGGAAGTTTAAGTAGGTGTACAAAATTTTTGGATTATTTAATAAAATCAGGACAATCAAATTGGCTCGAAAAATGTTGAGTAACAATTTTATTCATTTTTTTTAATAAATTCACTTCAATAAAATTTAAATGTGTAACAACCTATTGCTTAAAGACAAATGTTTCATAAGACTTTTAATTTAATCGTTAAAAGTAAAAATTGAGGGTTTCTGAATTTTATACTTTTGGATGCTTGTGGATATAAAAATGTCAATTTATCAACGAAGATCTAAATCCGTCAAATTCTTTTCGGTTTGCCTCTTCAGATAATTCAAAACAATTGAATAGATTTTCATTGAAATGTTTTATGACATGATGACTTTGCCCTTTGGAATCTTATAATTCTAAATCTTACTGGCTGTCTTAGTACATTTTAAAACTCTTTGAAACATTTTACAATTAATGGCAAAAGAACAATAAAAATATTTATTTTTTAATTCTTTTTTTAACGACACACTCAGGAAACGTACATTTTCATAGCTTTCGGTAAATGTTATTTTATAAAATTATTTAATTTCTACTAAAAGTTTACTTATTTTACCGACTTAGAAATATCGGAAACTTCGACATTGTAACTATACACATTTCATTTAGTTGGTTTAATTATTGCATAAACACGTGCGATTATGTTTCGAGAACAGATATTAATTATTATGGCCGATAATTTGGAGCAATTTTTTTCTTTGTGACTGTGTTAGGTAATCATTTTTATATTGTATAGGCGCGAAAAAAAACCTGGATACTGAAATGTCTTTCTGGAATACAAGATATCAATAAAAAATTATGTAATATAATCAATACGATATATTAAATCCTAATTTTCAATATTTCTTTCTATTATTTAGTTAATCGATAAATTGAAAAGGAAAAATAATTTATTCAATTATCCTACTGCCTTAAGTAAATAGCATACTAAGGCTATATATTAAAAAACAATACGCTAAAATCTAATAATTGATTTTTGGAGAATAGTCATTACCTGGGTTGCGTATTGTTATAGAATTATATCGATATAAATTAATCAAACCGTTACTCTTATTATCTGAATGACAATACCAACAATAATTACTTAAGATTAAATATTGAACTCGAATACTAGTTTTGTCGAAATAATAAACCTATATGAAGCTGAAAATTATCGGATAAACTTACAATAATAAATTGATTATAAGATTTTAATAAGGTTGCTGGGAAAATATTTATTGGTTTTTTACATTCCAAAATATAGTTCACTTTAATGAAGACGTTCATAATATATACATATATAATACTACCTATATATATATATATATATATATATTATACGTCACGCAGAGAAAACATATTATTGAATATTTTGTAGCAGTGATAGAATCTTTTAAAGATAATGTCATGACATTTTTTTTCTCTGTATATATATTATATATTTTGAAACCACACTCACACACACACACACACACATATACATACGTATATATACATGTGTGTACTAAATGTATAACAATATATACTATTGAAAAAAACATCAGCTACTTTTTTATATAACCATTTTTCCTTGACTACTATGTTACTTCAGTATAAAATATGCTTGTCCGAAATATACATGCTGCCTAGCGCTCCAGTTAATTTTTACTATAGGGAAATTATAGAAAATTACAAAAAAAAATGATCCATCAATGCACTTTTTCGCAGTCTAAAAAAAATTACATAATACGCACGGTGTCCATTGAACTAAATTGAACTAAATAGTAAAAAATAAAAAAAAAACTATAGCGACTGATAAATTTTTCCTCGCACCGTATCTTATGCAAATGACACGCGTAAATCTAAATATTTAGAATTGACATTATATTCAACCTCTTCAAATCTACAAGAAATCAATACTTCATAATTTTACACTAAAATATCACAAACATTTACTATATTATAGATTCGATTATTATATGAGTTATGTAAGATATACTAAATTATGGGATTAATGTTCAAATGCTAATTTTAATCATTTCTTTTTGAATTAGAATTGCGGGATGACCCCGGAGCAGTGGAAGATATACGATCAATATGGAATCTTTATTTATCATTGGGTAGTGTTGTAGGTGCCTATAAAATATATAACAAGGGGAAACTACTGGAATTAATTGGAGCTAATATGTTGCTTGTCGTCACGGATGAGTCGGAGGCAGCGTTTGCAGAAGTACTCGTAAGAATTTTTTTTTAAATTAATGTTATCTTGATGAATGATATTATACCATTTATTCTCAGTTTAACAAATTTTTCCATGATCTGCGCGAAGAACAATATGTCAATTTTAGCGTGTTATGACATTTGGCTTGAATTTTTCTTCTTGTTTACAAACAAAACATTTAAAAATGTACTTTCTTTACCAATAACTTTATAAAATGTTCGCTTCATTTTCTTTTTTTTATATTGAATAATGTTTCTGAGAAAAGTTTGGAATTTGCGTTTAAGTATAATAAATGCACTAAATTAAAAATACAATATTTAAATAAAAAAAATGGTTTCTTTCTTAATTATCCTCATCTTAAATCATTGGATCTGTTCGAAGCTTTAAGAAATGGTGAAGAAATGTTCGTTTAAATATAATGAAATATTGATATATCCTTTGAGAAAAGTTGGTTATATAATTCAGTAAAGATTTCGTACACAGAACTTAAAATTTTATTTTATATAGATATGTCTTAAATATAATCTATTTTCATTTAAATCAAGTTTTTCAAAGAAATATGTACAATTTCAACAATTTATGGTCATAGTGAAAAAAAAGTAATATCAGGGTAAAAAAATACAACATAGATTATACATATTTTTTGATCATTAATTAATATATATTGATTTCGTGTTTCTCACTCGAACAATAAAACAAAAAATTCTGGTAAACATATTTAACTAGGATCGCATACTGTTCTTCAAACTTTAACCGGCTGTTGCAGTCATTTACTTACCGCAATGTCGCCTTCTGGCGATGTAGAAGGGAACGCACATATATATGTACGCACACATATATATACCTTCGCGAATTCGCAGCTGTATGCCATGAAACGACGTCTGGCTTTAAAATGGGTTGTCGTAAACTATCCAATATGTATTGTTGGATATCGGTGGGTCCCGTATTTTTCTTCTGTTATGTAAAAAATTGGGTGGAATTCTATGTTATATGACATTCAGTTAAAACTTCATGTGATGTCTCTTTTCATACATAATGAATTCTGTAATTTGTTTAAAAAATTAAAGTTTAACATTCATTCACATGCATCTTGAGTTTCTTAACAGAAAAATAGAGTTTAAGATAGTATCATTTTCATGAGCTTTTAGCACTGCTTAATTATTTTTTAAATATTCAGTTGTATTTGTATATGCGGCTACTTAAAATATCGGAAGAACTGGATAGTTTTTTTCATTGTTATATTATATATGCTTAAACTGTTTTCGTTTGATTGAATCAAACATAACAGTTTAGTCAAGTCAATTGTTAAGAAAAATGTACAATATCAATTCATTTTACATCTTCAGTTTTGACATTTACATTTATAAAAATCACCATTTTGGTATTGATATCATTTATTTGAACGGATTTTTTCTTTTCTTTCTTTAATTACTAAATAGTGTTTCAAAATAATATATTTGCTAAAAATAATTGATTTTCTTTTAATGATGATTCCAGTGTTTCTGTTACAGTAGTGATTCGAATAAAATGTATTATTTACTCATATAGTCGTTATTCGCTAAGTTTTCATCAAACGCTTCTTGAAGCTCCGATAACTTGCGACGGACATTTCCATTCGCAAACTCAACAGTACCTACTGTAGTATCTGAATTCTTTTTTTTTTTTTAGTTATTGACATTTTTTTTGACGACTTAAAAATATGATACGATATAAATTAAAATGTTTGAAATTGAAATATTTAAATGAACTGAAAATTATTTACTTTTGTGGTCGATTTGTGACAATTTCAATCGTGAAACATTTTTATTTTTATGAAATACGGCAAATGCCATTACTATATTTTAATCAGAAAAAAAATTACATTGGAACTCAAAAATTCATTCTTAACTTCTTTCATACAGAATACAATTTGTTGTATTTTCTTTTCGAAAGATTGTTTAATTAAATGAGTATCGGCAATTAAATGTGACGTAATTCCGTATACCGAAAAAGTGATAAAAATATAATATTTTTTGAATTAAATATCCTTTTAGTTCTGCGAAAATGTCTGTAAATTTTCTTTGCAACATGGGCGAGTTATTATTAATTAGAAATATAATTCAAATCATGAATTAAAAACATAAATAAAACTTAAATAAAAATATGTAAGGATGAGAAATGAGCTAATGATAATGAATTTGCAAAATGTATTTATTTCAAATGTTGACATGTGTAGGGCGTCCTACAACTGACAGATTTGGTAAATCGTAAACATTTCGTTGTATTTAAACCATATCAATCGGATTTATTTTTGGTATAGAATGTTTTTACTTAAAATTGTACAAAGAATTATTACCGATTTTAATAATATCGTAGTGCCCAATAGTCGTTGGGCACCCTACTATATATATATATACATATTATATATTACTGGTTATAACTATCTTTTGTACTTTCAGACAAATTTCAAGTCAAATTTAACCACAAGATTCATTAATAATGTTTACGAAATTGTTAACAAAGTTGATATTCGGAAAATGTTCGACGTCGACAAGTACATATCTGCATTAGGTCTAAGTGTAGCTCCTGAATACCGTGGACAGAAACTTGGTTTCCATCTTCTCAATGCGAGGTAAGAATATGCTTATATATATATATATAATTCGTCAAACTTTACTAGAATAGTTTGCGAGTAATTGTTGAATATCTTCAATGTTACGCCAATGTTATTTAGAATTAATTAATATCAAAAATCATTATATGATGAATTGAAGTAAAAAATAAACAAAGTCTTCCATAATACAAGAAAATTGAAGAATTTCGAATCTGCTAAAACATAATTTAAGGAAAAACGTCAATTAATTAGATATATAAATATGTCATATTACGAATAACGAACAAAACTAAAATTGTATATAATTAAACACGTTAATTAAAAAATAAATAAATAAAACTTTGATAAGATTCAATATAGATACCAATTACAATTTAAAAAAATTTTTTTTAACTTTTAAGGAAAGTAACGAAAATTCTGTAAATGTTTAATTAAAAAATGCCCACTTTTACTCTGCAACTGTATGTTTTGCTTTATTCTTAATATTATAATTTTATTGATATTAATATATTATAAAACTAACTAAAGCATATAGTTTTGTATTGATATTTAAGTAATATGACTGAATGTGCATTAACAGTCATGTGCACGTGTATATATACAAAAAAAAAAAATTAAAATGTAATTTCAGTTAAAAATTGGTTAATCCCTGAGTATTCAAGCAGGTAAACATATTCTAAAATAAATATAACATATCAAAACACTGAAATCTATAAGAAGTACCTTCAAATTGCATATGTGAGGAATACACGTATCTGTTCAATTTCAGAAGTGATATCGGTCGGAAATATGGAATTGAAGCTACGTCAACAATATTTACGGCCTTTTCTTCGCAGACTCAAGCGAAGAGAGCAGGATACGAAGTCGCCTATTCCGTAGACTACGCAGATATCTTGGATGAAAATGGCAAAGCATTTTATCCAAATGTTAAGGAAAAATCTGTCATAGTTATGGCAAAGAGACTACCATGATCAACAAATGTTTCGAAGAAAATCCTTCCTATACATTTTTATATATATATATATTCTTTTTTCCTTCTTTTTAAATTAATTAACGTTAATTTTTTAATTATGACGCATAATTACAAGGCTTAATTATAAACGAGGTTGTAAAATAGGATTTCACGCACTGTTATAGTTAACATCGTGATATTACATAAGATCAGTGCGTGAACTTGAAAGAACAAAAAGAGAGAGAGAGAGAGAGAGAGACAATTATACGTTGAGAGCTTCCTATATATGTTGCTCCATTTAATAAAGATTGTGTTAAGTCTGTAGAACATTGTAATGTGCACTAAATCATGATAAGTGTCTTTTTAATACAATGGCTTATATCATTGTGCATATATTATAAATATTTATATACGAACTGTATTTCATTTTAGTTTTAGTATTAGTAAACAAATCCCATGCCGAAATTATAAATGGTTAATTAATAAAGTAGTAGATAATGAACGAGGTGAAAATCAACCAATGTGAGTTACAGTTTACTGGAATAAGTATCTGGCATGTATTTAATAGTTTATTATACCCACGATAATTATTAGCCATATAAGCATCTTATTACAGCATCAAATAATATACCTCTAAGATTTTAACTTTTTTATATATAGTTATATTTATCCACATTACCAAATTATCATAATGAAATAATTAAAAAGACTATATTTGAATCGTTTTTTCAGATAAAGTCGTATTTCCAATATTTTTGTATAATTTAGTATTTTTCTTTTTAGAATATATTCGATACTATACCTTTTTTGACAATATAAACATTATCTGGAAAAGTTACTGTGCATTTCTGTCCATCACGATCATTCAAAGATTCGGGTCGCCATGTAAAACCACGAGTTTTGTTACCAGGGTGACAGTATACGCGATATTAAAAGATAAACTAAAATCTAGTAAACGGTTTATTCATATAGGAATGAATTACATTCTACCTCAACTAGTTCAAAAACAATGCAACTACGAAAGTACATATTCGTGATGAAAAACACATTTTTTAAGTTATATATTTACGTAATTTTTTATCTGTATTCTGTATGTTTTATCTGTATATTAATATATAAATACCCCTTCCGCAATGCTTATTAAATAGTCAGGTGATATATTGAAAGGCATTGTAAACAAATGTGTGCAAAACAATTTGTGCGTAAATGGTCCGTACGATAAGGCTGCGCTATCAGTGAACAAATATATTGAATTACCTCATGTACGCATGAAGTACCTGGGATTCACGTTATTATAATCTATTCACATTTTTTAAGCTGACCAATAGTATCTTATCACTTTCTGAATGCGTTTCTTTCAAGCTGCGCTTTTATTTGAGACTTTGTAGTAAATGATTTTGGCAGTACAGAATGATTAAAAGTGTTTTACCTTCCTACGAAATTGTGGACGATGAAAGAACTGCCCAGTTGGCAAAGTTGTATGGTGGGACAATTAAAGAATACGTTCAAGTTTGTGATAAAAGATGGTTTTTGCCAAAAAGTTACATTGAACACGTAGATTTTTATTATAATTGTCCTGTTAGAAGTGATGACATATGGCTGGTAACGCATCCTCGATCGGGTATGTATATACATATAACAATTGTATATAAATAAGTATTCATTAGTCAATAATAAATAAATATATATTCATTCATTTCCACATTCCACATTCATTTGTCACATCTTCTGTTTAATTGACAATTTCGAAAATTAAAAAATGTTTAAATTCTGAATATTTCGAAAATGGCGAGGGAAATGCATTAAAAAAGTGAAGATTTTAAAAAGGTTTAAATATATTTAGAATAAGATTGATGAGATGAGCAAAAAAATGATTAAAGAATCGTAGGTGTCAGCGAGTCCAGCTTATATCATATTCACTTCCATTTATAAAAACCTTGATACTGAAATCTTAAAAATTTTAAATCACGCTTCATGGTCTATTCAAAATAGGCAATGAATGTTTGCATGTCGCACATCTGGAAATCTGATCTTTTAAACTTTGAAATTGGGTTTTAGGCGTTTAATAAGCCTAATTAAATCAGGTATACTAACACATTCATAGCGAAAAACTAATGAAGAGCCAATAGCTCTCAATATTTCCAACGTTGTATCCATATCCACGATATGGGTACACGCAATCTTTTATGTATATTCGTTTTATGGATGGTGCACATGTTTAAAATAAAAGTTAAATAAATGTTCAATCATTGTCGACAATTCTAATATAATACAATCGATATTAAAAAATGTAGGGAATATATTCATAGACACTATTCAGAGACGTTCTTCTGTGTCCAATATTTAAAATATCGAACGTAATCTTTTCATTGAAAAAGCATAGCTCAGTATTTCGTGTCCTCGCAATACGAACTAAGGACGCAATAACATTTTTAGAACTTAATTATCTTTGTTATATCATCACAATAGAGTCAATTAAGTTAAATAAATGCATTTTTAAAATTTTAATCAATCTTGCTTAGGTGAATTTGGTTTAATTTCTGCGATGGCCCAAAGAGATTTGAAAACTTAAACTTACTAACGAAGATAAATGGTTATTTGATCTTTAGTAATTATACCGCCTGGTCGATTCTTGTAATTATATCCATCTAAGAATTTTTGCAAGATTAAATGTCGACCTTCGGTGGAACATTTTTTTGAAACATTGTATTATACTAATAACATGACAATTACTTTTAAGTGAGATTAATTTAAAAGACCCTTTAGTGGCGTGGTGTGTCTAATTTTTATGGATAATTTAGATGTATGCATCTAATCATATTAAAGATGTATTACGTAATATATCTTCATATATGGAATGAAATGGGCATTCAGAAAAGTATAGGGGAATTCAGACCATAAAGTCATAGACTATTAGTCCTATTTTATAGTGGAAAATAGTTAAATGATCATAACCTAAGATTATTTCCTAGTAAAAGTGTATTATAAAAAATCTACAGAATATTTATTTAACTATTCTAAAAAAATCTAAATTCTGTTACGTTTGCAAAATGTACGCATGAAATTGATTTTTTTTTTTTAAATTAAATTTCTTACCAATCAAAAATATTTGAAAACATTCACACAATATAATATTAATAAAAGTATGAATATTTCATGTATATTATATTTAATTGATATAATTGAATGTTATTTATATACTAGGTGTGCCTGTTCTTTTAGAAACCAGTCAAATAAAATTTAAAAGTAAAATTCTATTTTAGACTTTGTTGAACTATTTCGGAGCACCGACAAAGATATTTACTTTCAAGATCCACATATATCTTGTTTAAAAAATAAACACGGAAAAAAAGTATTGTTGGGGCAACCATACTATAGTTGACACAACCATGCTCCTGGTTGACACGACCATTTCTATGGTTGGTCCAGCCATAGTATGGTTGCTCCAACAATACTTTCTTTTCTGTGAAATGACTTTTAATATGTAAATTTTTTGATGTTTACATTTTGTAATCATTAAATTAAATCATTATGATGCCAAATATAAATAAATTACAAAATTACGTGTTATAGGAACTACATGGACTCAAGAATTACTATGGCTAATAAATAACAATTTAAATTTTGACAAGGCAAAGGAATATACCCTAGACGTTCGATTTCCAAATCTAGAGTAAATAAAATAGGTTTCGAATAATGAAATTTTACAAATTTGCAAGTAAATATTTATTTTATTTTAGATTAAATATCTTATACGACCGAACCTTGCTTCAGAACTGCCGAGACAATGAACCCGAACTCGAGCCAATTGTGACGAAATTTGAAAAACGAAGTTACGATATAATTAATGCTCTGCAACCACCGAGATTTATTCATTCCCATTTGCCATTCTCTTTGATCCCGAATGTTTTAAAATCTGGTTGCAAAGTAAGTTTTTTTTTGTATCTTAATCTAAATAACAGTTTTTATATCGTTACATGTATTTGTTATTAATATATTGTTACATGATACAGATTGTTACATATGCATAAACATTTAATTGTTCAAAAACAATATTTCGTGAATATTAAAAACTGCCCTTCTGCAAAGTCACAAAATTTTCCATTTTTCAAATATTATTTGACATTTCACAATCAATGTTTACCCTAAAATGCAAACGATTGATTTTTTTATCTCTGCAATTATTTAAACGACTAATTAAAACGATATAAAAATAACCGAACTCTATACGCGATTTTCTTGTGCAACAAATCTGATATTCGAGATATCATTTGGCAATAATATTTAATGGATTTATTTCACGATATCAAGATAGCAGTGCGTTATGTGTGTAGGACTATTATATAATTTAAATTTCCATTTAAAGAAGAACGTGAATAAAGTATGATGACTGGGAAACGTTTTTAAAATGTGTATGTAATAAATCGTGCATTATAATTTTAATAACATCTAACAAACGGTTATCAGATTGCACGGATATATTTCACAGAATATTTATTCATTGACATTTCAGGTGGTCTACACAGCACGAAATCCGAAAGATGTGATAGTATCCTCATTTTATTTTTATAAGGATTTCACATGCATAAGTTTTCAAGGAACTTTTGCTGAATTTGTCGATTACTTTATCAATAGTTATGGTAATTTGTTTTTCTAGCATATGATATTTTAATATAGAATAAATAAACTTTTCATCGATCGAAAAGAATATTGATTTGTAAAAAATGTCAACCTCATGATTTCTCATAAACCTTCAATTTCAGTGTTTTGGAGTCCATATTGGGAGCACGTGAAAGAAGCCTGGATTCAACGTAACAATCCGAACTTTTTATTTTTATTCTACGAAGAATTGAATCATGTAATATAAACTGTCTATTGAATATATTATTTGCGACTAAACAATTATAATAAGCTCTAATGTAACCATTTAATGATTTTTAGGATTTACCTGCAGCTATAGATAAAGTGTGCAAATTTTTTGGAAAGTCGTACACCGATGAAGAACTGTCAAACCTTGCTGAACATTTGAGCTTTAGAAGCTTTAAGACAAATAAAGCGATAAACTTTGCTCTTATAGACAAAAAGCAGTTTATTAAAAACAACACCTTTATCCGTAAGGGAAAAAGCAATGTGAAGCATAAAGAATTTACGCCGGAACTAGAAGCTAAGGTGGACAAATGGATCGCCGAAAATCTGAAGGACACCGATTTGACATTCCCCTTATTTTATACTGATCAGGGATCTGAAATATAGTTCTATATTTATATATGAATATATAATTTATTTGTTATAACTGCGAAACGTTTTATTGGATGCTACTGTCGCTTTAGACTAAATTTTGTATCATGGTAAAAAGTAATGAATCATCCTTATATAGAAATGAATATAGTAGATGATCATTAAAGTAAAAGTTCAATTTTCTAATATAATACAAGTATAAGAAAATTAAATGTAAAATTGTTGCTAATATATAATAGTCGATCTCTTATTGCTAAACTTTTAATATGTTGTACATCAGTTTCGATGTTTTGATTATAAAACATGATTTTCATTAAACCTCATTTTCTCTTCTCTGTAAAGCACAAGTGGAGCGGAAGTAGGGAACTTTACATATTTGACATTTGGATCTTGAAGAATACAGTAGATTGATTGATGTTATCAGTACATGTACGACCCGTCTATTCGATAGGAGTTTACTATTTATAAAATTAAGAAACATCAGTTTCATCAATACAAGCAGTAATTCTTAGTCCACTGTACGCCTAGATTCACGAATAGACGTCCGAAAATAAAATTCGCAAATATTTTTTCTATGTATAACCCTTCCTACTTTTTACATTTGTAACGACTCTAAATTATGTTCGTATTAAGTCAATTTATCTGCATTTTACATCAAAATCTATAAAATAAAAGTAAATTGATGAAGTTATTATCTCCAGACTGCCAGACTACGCGCATGCGTATCGCCCGTCAACACTGATATCGTATTCAGTTTTTAGAGGGGACGTCTACAATTATTGCCGATAATAAACTTTATGAATGTTAATTATCATCCAACCGACTAGTTGGCTCCCTCGCCTTCTCTTCTTTTCATCTGTCCTATAAAATTGTGTCGAATAATCCAAATCAGACCATTAATTGGAAAACTGAAAGGAACAAAAGTGTACATTGAAGTATTTGGAAATTATTAGTATGTTTAGCGATAGAATGTGCATTGAAATTTTGTAAGGCAATCATTGAAAAATAAAGAAATTACTTGTTATATATTGTGCTATTAATAGTATATAATGACTTAGATAAAATACGCCATTGATGCACAATTTCCTAAGAAGATAGTATGAAAAGTGATGAAAAGTTAACTTTCGATGTGAGTGAAGTTATTTCATTACAGGTTAAAGTCATTCAACAATGTGGAATGAAATTCGAGAGATTGAAATAAAACTGCTACTTTTAGTACGAGATTCATATGTATACAAAAAAATTAGAAATTGTCGTGTTTATACAGTATATACATTACAAATGGAAAATATAAGATTTCTTTCAGAAAAATATATAATTTAATACCGCAGTAATCGACAGTGGATTTAAATGGATTCAAAATTGAATGCATTTCAATACATTTATATGTATCTGCATACTATATTTATCCGTCAATTTTAAGAGTTTGAAGGTATTGTCTACGTTATTGAATTTTAAGAATTTCTCATTGATTGAAATTGATCTTATATTTTATCATAACGTATAGCAAATTCATTCTCCTCGTATTTTTTTATATAAATGGCCTATTTATAAATCTTTTTTTCCTTTTAGTATTAACCAATTTCATCTAATCTAATAATGATTTATATCAATTTTCAGTTTAACTTAATACGTTATCTTTAGTATTGAATTAAACGCCTCAGATCGAGAGCAGACGATTTCGTTAAAAACGTGTCTTTTATATTAACGAGCTGAACGAAGACATTTTTCCCAGCTGGCAATTATAGTGACAGATTTACTTTTAAGAACTTTCTGCATAAAAAAATATTTGAAAATATGAATTACGAGAACAGCAATAGCAGGAGGCCACGTTCTACAAACTGGCGGCGTCCACCAGGACCTATAAATGTATGGAGAGTAATAGATGCTTATGAAATACAAAATGGCATAAAGAAACCAGTGAAGATTTCTATTCAAGAAATTCCGGAAGACAAATTTACAGAAGTCCTTGACCATTACCGTCAAAACTACTTAGAAGATGAACCGTATTGTAAATTAGTAGGTAAAATACGAATTGATTTACCATTATTGATTAAGCGATGATGAACTTTGTGATTATACTAATATATTATAGATAAGTCATTATAACCATTATTATGAAAAAAATTAAGTTTATCGTGAATAATTGGTAAAACTAGATCTTTCTGAAGACAATGAAAAATGAGTGTAAAGTAGTTCATTGTTGTATATCATAACGTACAACATTTCAATCTTAGATATGAAACGTAAGCATCCAGATGCAGTTGAAGATTTTTGCACGTTGTGGACCTATGCATTGGAACAAGGAATGACAGTTGGTGCATTTAAACTCGATTCTGAAGGAAAAATAACCGATGTTATTGGAGCCAATATGTTGATTGTTGCAACTTCCGAAGTAGATGCAGAACTGAAGGAAATTATTGTAAGCGCACGAGACCCATAATTGCAAGACTTAATTGTAAACCCGGGTGTAAAATGGGATTTCACGCACCGTTATAGTTATCACGCGATATTACATATATATAAGATCAGTGCGTGAACTTGAATTTGCATAATGACCCCATTACGTTACAGCGTGAAGAAATTACATTCTTTATCGGCGTGCGTGAAACACTACATTTCCGCACTCGTCCGCGACATCGTGTGTGAAACATTCCAAGTATGCGCGTGAACCCTATTGAACTTCGAAGAGATTATTGTTTGTTTACATTGTTATTGAAAACACGTAAGTTTCGAGAACGATGTTTGTAAACATTGACCATTTTTCAAAACAACAGAATATAATTTGAATATTTTTTTTTATAATTAAAAGATTCTTATTAACCTAATTTCAAAATTGGTCTATTATATATTTTTCAGGCAAAATTCAAGTCACCTTTAGCAACAAATATATACACTATGACTCATGATTACTCTGACATGCCCGATCTTCGGAGCAGATTTAACACCGATAAATACATTCTGGCAACAGGATTGTCAGTTTCCAAATCATATCGAGGACAAATGATTGGTTATCACTTACTTAAAGCACGGTATGTATAGTATTTACTCCTATTTTGTGTAGAATATAAATATGGTCTCAAATTTTAGTCCCAAATGAGATCTAATAATAATATAACTATAAAGTGAGAGTAATGGAAAACCTTTTTAGATATATGATTAATACATTTATTTAATATTTGTAAATTAGGATCCTCACATTTTAGTTTTCAATCTTTATCATTTTATATATAATATATATTCAGGTTTTCAATGAACGACAAGAATACAAACCTTCATAATGAGGTATTGGTTTTGTAGGGGTGCCACCCCCTCCCCCGTACAGACTTCCTTTGTATACCAATCTAACAAGTTTATATACCCAGTTCGAGTACTGCGTTCTTGCAGACGAAGATACCAATTGTACATTCAAAAAATAATCTTATTATATTTTAATTAAAAACAACTTCCTCATTTTAGCGATGACATCGGGAGGAAATATGGCATTATAGCGACATCTACTATATTTTCATCACCAAAGGCACAGTCCCAAGCCGAGCGAGCGGGATTTGAAGTTTTTTATAAACAAAGTTTTGAAGATTTTTTAAAAAATGACGAATATACTCAAGGTCGAAAAATTGACTCCGATTATCTTAGTATTATGATAAAGAGACTGCCATGAACTTGATTTAAGATATACTTTTTTCTCACGACTACCTCTTGGTCTGCAACCAAGTATGAGAGAAATCAACATAGTAGCTAAATAAGATTCTGTATATTTTGTACTTTCGAAAATTCAACGAACTGATATGTATGATATGGATAAGCTATAGACAGATAAATATAATACAATTTGAAGCGATATCTGATGAAGAAAAATAGTTTCCGGAGGTGCACGATAACACCCGAATGGATCCGACTGCCAATTCTCAAATGCCGAATATATATAGTACATATTAGAATCGGTTTATTATGATGCTAGAACAATTTTAATCTATATACAGTGTTTCCCAATTTGAATTCCACGGGCATTCTTCAATGGACTCAGACTTACCCGCTGTCCATTGTTCCTTTTTGTCTTCCTGTACCAAAAATCTATACCAAAGCAGGCTATGTCCCCCTATAATATATGCCAATGATTCCCTTTGATTTTCCATACAAGGCCCTCTCTTGGCCTTATATTTAGATTTACTTACAATGCCTTGTCGGATATGTAACGCTTTTACGCGAGATCAAGGTCCATTTCTATCTGGGAAAAGCCAAATAATTACAAAATATTGAAATTTTGTCTATTTGTAACATGGCAGGCAATGTTATATTTTAATTTCATGTATAATCTTGCAGTTAATTTCTTGGTGCACGGAAATGTTTGGTAATAATAATTTAATCGAAAATGTCTAATGAAATTTTAGAAGTGACTTTGAATTCCGCCTTTGAGTTAGTCATCTTGTACTGAACTTTGTTACTATACTATGCACTTTAGCCAAAATTGGAAAAGTTTACACCACTGCACGACATAGGTACTATATGTCTTCGTAACTCGCGTTTCCATTATATGTTCAAGAAATTTACTGCGGTGATGACTGTCTCCAATAAGAAATGTATATGTATATTTGTGACGTCTTTATACGAATATAATCGCACACGGTCGTTAAAAGTAAAATATCTCAGTTGTTAATATATTATATATTATACGAAATAATCGCCCTGAAGGACGAACAAAGTATTGAATTTGTTCACTATGGAAAACATATTTCCCATTCTATACGGGATTAAGCATTTTTTTTTTTAAATCTTTTAGACTATATTTTAAATACCGTATAAAAGCAATAGATATATTTATTAAATTTTGTATACATCGGTTTTCGAGTTTGTATGTATAATTTACTATAGTATAATAATTGACAATGAATTACCGTAATAAATACTAAGTAAAAAAACGAAATCCATAAATATTCATCCCTGTAATTATAAAAATGATTATATATAGGGGGTTATAATAGACCATGTAGGGATTTCTCGCCTGAAAAGTTGACGTGGTATTTTATAGATTGTGGTACTAATAATTCAGGAACTTTGTCACAATTTTCATTAAAGTGATCCTTGGCCGTCAAACCCACCAGCCGCAACCGCAAATCAGCCTTTGGTTTGAAAGTTTGATACACTAATTTTGACAGAGTATTTCTATGTCATCTATAATGATAGCACATGCAGCCATTGCCATTTTTAGAATTTGAGCCGTTTGTATATAATATCTTTGTGTGATCGGGATATTTGTTTATGTTTTCTAAGCGTCTGTCTTTTAAGAGTGTTGAATTTGAATTTTTCTTGCCACAAATCATTGGATCTTCTATAACATGTATTTTTTCCATTACCTATGGAGGAATTTGGAAGTGTTTTGTTTCAGCAATTTTTTGTATTTGAAAGTTTATTTCTTGAGTGTACTTTTGAATGCGCATGCTAATAGGTAACATCATTATATTAAACATTAAAACTATAACACTGATCCAGGGCACATACTTGTGACAAATGTTTGGTCATAATATAGTGTTTGCTGATTTGTATATTTACTTTTGATGCACCTGCTTAAGTTAATTTCTTTTTAATCTCACTGAGATCATGGTAGCCGGATTAAGTTCGTAATCGTAATCTCGAAACTGTATCCTATATAAGGTTATATAGGATACAGTTTCGATAAGAAAATGATAATAACACGATAATAAATTGACGATTTATGTGGTGGCATATCATGCGTGTCTACATAGTAGAAGATTTTATCAAGCCTACTGTCTCGTGCAGCATTTGCAAATAGTCTCGTCGACGAAAAGTACAGAGAGGAAGGTTATTCTAAGTTATTATAATTATTTTCGTTATTATACGGTTCATATTCAGACGAGTTTTCATTCCGCTTATTGGCATAGCATATATAGTTTATAGCTTTGACAGGTAAGAAAAATAAAGAAAAATGTATTTATATCGATTACGTGAGATAATATCTATACTTATGAATATATTAAATTATTTTATTCGTGATAAGGAGAAACATTTAGAAAATCTTAGCATTATTATTTACATTACAATATATGAATATTAGACAAGGGTCTGATGGATATGGTTTCTTATTATTATTGAAGGGAGTACTTCATTCAAATTTATACGCAATCTCATCGATTGGATTAATTGTTAGATCATAATAATCAATTAGAATTTTTTACGCTCATCGTAAACAATAAATTAATTAATGGTTTAATTACCACGAATTATACTCGTTTTGCAGTATTTTTAAATACTACGAGATGCCATCCACAATCAATTGTCGCGTCATTGATTTAGATGTTTGGCCTTTTATGGCAATGTATTTAAATAGACATCAAGTAAAACCAAAATAAAACGATTCACCATTTAAAAAAAAATAAATTCATACAAAATTTACTTTTCCACAAAAATAGATTTTATATAAATAAAAGTACTTCTGTGTAATTGTATTATACAACAAACATATTAAAGAAAATGCTTAAATGGGTGACATAACTAGCCTTCCACTTTAATAGCCCATAGTATCAACCGTAAGTCACGCAAATCAATGTTTGCAAAGCCCACATTCGTCATATGTACAGATATATTCGCGGAAAATGCAAAGAAATGAAAATTAACGGTGGAAAAGTCTGGAATTTTTATAGTTTCTGTACTTACAACTATGTGATACTTTAAAAAGTGCACTGATCATCAAAACATTCAATTTAATTTAATTAATTATATTAATTATCTATTAATTCAGCTAAATTAATTATACTTAAATATATATATATATATATATATATATATAGATATAATCTAATATAGATAAATTACAATTTCATTTTGTATAACGGGTATGTATATATTCAATATACAAAATAGTAATTCTGGTATTATTCAATGGCTGTTCTTCAATTTATTCAATACAATAAATTTTGTAATAAATAGACACGTTGATAATACGTTTATGTTAAAAATTATATCTCGGCAATATTAAATCTATTTGTGAGTCGATTAAATTGTCTGATATCAGAAATTGTTTATCAATAATTTCATGAAAACATTTATTCTTATCAGAAAACGTTGAAAAAAATAGAGTTATTAATCCTGTCTATATAATTCTGTTAAGTAGAAGTGATCAATCGTCGTTATACATACTGCATCACAAAATAAAACTCGATTGGAATCCAGTGGCGTAATAATAATATACAATAAACAAGAAAATATAATAGTGAATCGTTAGTTTTAGGTCCTAAAAGGTCGTAGATAGACTTTTCGTCACTGCACACGTAAAAGAAAACGGCAGTTTATACGTTTATAAAAGAGTATAAATAAAATAAATGCTCCTGTTAACAATGGGTTCAGTCGCTGTCGATAAAATTGTTCTATCTCGTTTATTTACTCTTTTTTATGTGAATCATAAAACTCGTAAGACTCAACCTAATTCAAATTCTATATACGTACAGCCTACTGCTATTCTTTTTGTCTCTTTTTATCGAGAATAAACTTTCACGAGATCTGTCGCTATATATTATTGAATGGTTGGGAAATTGATATGCGACAATCCTTTCATGGACACTTTACAGTAATTGGGGAGTCCCTTGATTATTATGTATAATATTCATTTAAATTAAGCTTTAACGAATGAATTAACACTAATTAGTAATGTTTTCAATGCTGAATCTCTAAAATCTCATACCATTTTCTTGTTTATTCTTATCAATTAATTTCAAATTTACATATTCAAACTATTTTAATTTTTGTAATTAATTATTTTTTATAAAAATGAAGAATGCCCGACAAAGCCTTAAATAGCACGAGAGCAGCATCTAAAAATTGGCGACGACCTCCAGGTCCTATAAATGTATGGAAGATTGTAAATGGCTATGAAGTTTTAAAAGATGGCACTAAAAAAGACGTGAAGATTTCCATTCAAGAGATTCCCGAATACAAATTCGATGAGGTTATTGACCACTATTGTAACTATTACGTAGAAGACGAACCATTTTGCAAATACGCAGGTAATGTTCGATACTATTTATATCTGTTGATATTTTGGAAATTCTATACATGAACGTGAATATCTGCGTTAAATCTACAGCTATAATATATGCATTTGTTCTCTCGTATAAAAAAAAAAAAAATGTCCGATACAGACATTAAAAACGAGCATCCAGATGCAATTGAAGATTATCGCGTAATTTGGACGTACGCATTGAAACAAGGAATGACTGTTGGCGCATTCAAACTTGATCCCGATGGAAAAATAGGCGAAGTTATTGGATGTAATATGTTGATCGTATCAACTGATGAAGTGAATGCTGAAATTCGAGAGATAATTGTAGGTACATATAATGTTACAACTCCCTTTTTCGGCTGGTATTGTTTTTGTTTGTTTCACGTACATATTAATTTTGTAAATATTATCATTTATTTACTGTTTGCGTTTTCTCAAAATACACGCAATCTTCTTTTACAGTCAAAATTTAGGTCGCCAATTTCATCATATGTCTGCACAACGGGATTGGAAAGTGCACAACTTCCAGATCTTCGTGGAAAGTACAATATTGATAAATTTATCATGGCCAAAGGTTTATACGTGTCTAAAGCTTACCGAGGACAAAAAATTGGTTATCATTTACTCAAAGCTCGGTATATACATCCGTATATTTTAATATATTTGATTTTCCCTCATTCATACAAGAAATAACCATCAGCCTATAGTCTGTATTGTTTTGTTTGCGATTAAACATTTATTCTATTTGTTGTCAAGTTTCGAAAATATGGTTCTTACACGATGATGCAATTATGTGATTCACGTTTTGGCCATAAATGACAAGGACCTCTACAGAATGCATTAACAGCTGCGTCGGTGTCGCTGCTAACTTCGATCATACACGTGCGATGTAGTTATCAGTTAGTTTAGGGATTCATTGAAGATAACTTTTAATTTTTATATACATTTCGACAGTTATAACAAAATTTTCATTGGCCTGGGTGTCATAATTTGAATTATACACGTACCTCTCGAAAGTAATTATACCAATGTGTAATTCCTCCAATGAATACATTTTCTATGGTGATAATTCTTCAACAGGAAGGTTCTCTCATTAGAATTAAATTACTTAATGTCGTTATATAAATTAATGACATAAATTATAAATTTTACCTTATTTTTTAGTTTAATTATAAATTTCGTCAGTATTAAAAATTCGTGTGTAGTTTGTACCTGATAAACGACCTGATCATTTCTAATCACGACACAACTCTTAATCATTTACTATTTGACCTATTGCATATAGATCGTATATATGTTTCAAATTGTCATAATACAATGACATTAGTAAATATTAAATCAGCCGTTGAATAGTTTAAAATCACAATTCTGCAACATATACTTCAACTGTTTCATTCATTCTTCATTTTGTAATATATAAAATAATGGATTAATTGCGATTAATTTTAGGGAAGATATCGGTAAAAAGTACGGAATTGTTGCTACTACGAATTGTTTCTCCTCGCCGCATGCCCAAACACAAGCAATGCGTGCTGGGTTTGAAATTTTCATGAGCCAGAATTTCGCAGATCTTCTTGCGAAAATGGACGTGCCAAAGGGTCGGGAGATTGAATCAAAAGAACTCTGGATTATGACAAAGAAATTAATTTAGTGCAGCGTAAGATTACATGTATATTGTTTACGTTCTCTTAAATAAGAGTAAGGAAAATATAATTATGTTTTTAGAAGTTCGCATGCCTTTAGTATGAATGTTTTGCAAAGGACAACAAAATAAATGAATATAAAAGTGACTCAACTGTTTAACATGTTGTAATTTATCAAGCTAAATGTTTTAAAACTTTAATTTTGTTCAAAATAAAAATTGAAAAATCCACTGTAAGAAATGTCTCCATTATTAAATTGTCCTTGGGCGCAAGCTGGGTCCTGACTCGCGCCTTGATAGATATCCGGGCGCGAGTCAGGTCCAAGCTTGCGCCCGGATATTTACAAACTGATTTCTACTAGGGGAACTATTTAATCATTTTGTAATCATTTGAAAATGCAAATTCATGAGTTTATAAATTTGTAAAATGAAAATGTTACAATTGAGCTTGAAAGTATTATATTGAAAATTATTACCCAAAATCGATGATCGTATTATAAAAATTGTAGGTCAGTAGCTCGCCCGTACATTTGTTGACTTTTCAAACTATGAGTAAAATACAAGAATGTAAAAAAAACAATTTTTTTCTGAATAGATACTCCCTATAGTAGAAAATGACTTTTATGTACTGTTTTCTATGTTAAATCTATGTTAAAAGTAATGGAGTAAAAAAAAAATGGCCATAAACTGGACTTATTTTCTACTTTTCAAATATATATATATTTGAATTATATAAGTGTATATATATATATATATATATATATATGTGTCGAAATCTGGTGATACCTAACGTGATTTAATAATAACATATAAGCTGAAAGTCATCAGAGAGGGTCCAACATGAAGGGTTAATTCATTATTCGTATATGAAATATGCTTTTAAGAAATTATTTATGACTTCTTCAAATTCGTACTCATACACTATTATTTGACGATATTAGAAAAGTGCAAAAATTTTAATGAAAAATATTAGGAACATTGAGGAAGGACCGAGTCGGCCTGTGACACGTGATGTGAATTATAATGGTCGGGGATTTTAGAGTTATGAATGTTAAAAAGAGAAACGATGAGAGACCGAGGGCTTCTGAAATTCGGTGCTTTATGGCTTGAAATATACCGTGGAAAATTATTATCTGCGTTTTACGAGTCCTACGCAGCATCATCCGTCTTCGTCGAGACGGAGCTTTTACGGATTCTACGAGTGTAGATCGTAGGTATGTAACGTAATTCCAAGCAAATTTTGCGTACTGCAAATACATCGCTTACAAATTCCCTTTTCAATTTTATATCCAAAATGTATGCTCCTTTAAATACAAATGATGTCCTTAAATATGTTGCTCCTATTAATTCACGAGGAACTATCATAACAGATAATATCATATATATATAGTAAATTATTTATATCCCTTTTTTAATACTTGTTAATTTTTTTTACATCGTATTGCATAATTTCTCATTCATAATTAAATAAAAATAACAGAATCTATATATATATATAGTCTATGCAAAATTAGAATTGTCAACATTTTGTTTCAAATTTGCATTTACAATTTTTGATCTTAATGTCTTCTAGAGTTAAATAGAAACTAAATTGTAATTGTAATAGCCGCAATATTACTGTGAACGTAAACATACGTGTTTCTAATTTGCTCACATGCGTGTACGGCGGGTTTCTGATTGCAGGGGTAATGGGATGAATCAGTTATGGCTTTACTGACAAATATTCATCGTGAAGTTATTTCATTACATAAGCAACATTCGCAGTTTCATTGAGTATAATACGTTTTACATTTAGTAATCATGAATTTGACCATACAAAATGTTGTGGATATTGGATAATATGTTATTTGTTTATTGATTCATTGATTCTTACACTATCCATTTCTCCTATGCTTTTAACATGGTAAATATCTGACTTGTCTAAGAATTAGCTAAAAAATGTTTTCATTTCTACCAGGGTTATTGATATCAATTTATCAAAACCTTAGACGACGATTGTTTTTGACATTTTTTTCAATTGTTTCGATACGTAAACTTCACGCATAAAGATCATGTAATAAAAAATAGGGCAAATTGAAAATTACAATAAAACTATTAGTTCTATCCTACAATCGTAGTCTGTCGTAAAAATTCAAGTAACGCTGACATAAACTGACATTCTAATTTACTCTCATATAATCATTTTTCCTAACTCCGTGCGCAAAATTCGATTTTGCGCACTGAAACGCGTGCGCAAAATAGCCCATTCCCGCACTAGTGCGAAACTCAATTATTC
>JAPYZR010000489.1:0-46518 GCA_030522945.1 Trichopria nigra | reverse complement strand
AAACTACGAAGCGCGTTACCTAAACTCCGTAAT
Source organism: Trichopria nigra (assembly GCA_030522945.1). NCBI lineage: Eukaryota > Metazoa > Arthropoda > Insecta > Hymenoptera > Diapriidae > Trichopria > Trichopria nigra. Next base: position 46,485 of record JAPYZR010000489.1, on the reverse strand, counting down.
CGGTGACCTTATGCACCTGGAATGCGTCTTCCGTCTATATAATGATCAAAAACTACGGAGCGCGTCTTCAACGGTATGTAGTGTAGTTGTATACAATTCTCACTTCACCTTTTGTATCCGTGTATGCATTCTCTTTTGATTAAACATTTCTTGTGTGATTCGTGGTTAACCAGCATAAAAATACCGTAAATTCAATACAGGTGTGACAAAAAATAGTGTATATCACGGGCGCGAACCCGCATTGCATCCTCGGGCGACGACGAATGTGACCCTCGCTGCAATTGCTCTGTTTCCGCCCTAGATACGTATGTAATATACTAGTATGCAACACGGGCGTGGTATTTAAAATGACCGTTTCACGCCCTTGGTGCATACAATAAAAATACTATTCCATCAAAAATTTAGCAAAACTATTATAATTTCATCTATTGGAACAGTTGTACGAATGCATATTTGGTGATATCGTTTTAAAAAACTAAGTTCCACTAACTCAAAGGGAATATTAGTAAACAAGGACGTCACGTGTAATGAAACTAAAATCTGATTATGTAGTATACAGATATTGTTGACTTTTTCAAATAATTGAAAACTATTTTTTACGAGTGATTTTGGGTCTCTAACATTACGGCTAATTATTTCAGAAAATATTTTTGATAATCGATATATGGGGGTACCAATACTGGTACCTCCAACATCATTCAACCATCATGCATAACACACAAAATTTACATATATATGTATTCAAAAATGAATAATCGAAGTAGAGGTCATGTTCGCGTTAACTTGTTTGTTTATTTTCATATGTGCGTATTGGAGAAGGCATGAGTATAAACAAAGTGGGATTTGGAAATGAACAGTTATTTTATATTTTACATGCATTGGTTTTTGGGCCATGCTCCACTATTTTAGTAGGAATAAATGTCTCGAAAACGAGAATCAGATTTAAGTTAAGGTGGTTTTAAAGTAGGACAGTTATCGACCGAGCTTTTCAACCATAAAAGTATGAATAAAAAGTGATTGAAACGTTTTTTCAAAAATCGGGCTTTGGAAGGGTAATTCTACATAACATATACAATCCTCAACAAAATATCGCTGAAATTGGTTCACAATTAAACGAGAATTATTCGAAATAAATTATTTTCTATCTTACCAAAAATAATTTATTTCGAATAATTCTCGTTTAACTCTGAACCAATTTCAGCGATATTTTTTTGAGGATTGTATGTTATGTAGAATCACCCTTCCAAAGCCCAAATTTTGAAAAAACGTTTCAATCACTTTTTTATTTATACATTTCCCTGTGTTTAGGTTAAGTCGATAACTGTTCTACTTTAGAACCCTCTTAAGGTGGTTCTAAAGTAGGGCAGTTACCGACCGAGCTTTCCAGCAATAAAAGTATAAATAAAAAGTGATTGAAATATTTTTTCAAAATTTGGCCTTTGGAAGGGTGATTCTACGTAACATATAGAATCCATAAAAGAATATCGATGAAATTGGTTCAAAATTAAACAAGCATTATCCGAAATAAAATATTTTCTCTTACCAGCACCAAAAATAATTTATTTCGTATAATTCTCGTTTAATTTTGAACCAATTTCAGCGATATTTTTTTGAAGATTGCATATGTTGTGTAGAATCACCCTTCCAAAGCCCGAATTTTGAAAAAATGTTTCAATCCTTTTTTATTTACACTTTTCATATTTTGAGGTTAGGTCGGTAACTGTTCTACTTCCATGCGCAATTTTTATATAGATTTTCATTCGTAAGTCACACAGCGACCTGATATCATTACATTGCGCGTGTTGTACGGTTTCTTATGTTTATAATATTATTTTGTTGAAAATCGTGAATATCTCGACATCTAATCAGCAAATTTTAAAAAATCGATGACTGTTAGATTAGGCGTACTATTACGCAAATTTTGAGACTTTATTCAATGTTTTTGCCACTAAATTCAGAAAGACATGAAAGTTTAAAGTTTATCAAGAAAAAGGTTTTTTGTTCATCCCCCCTCAAAGATGATTAATAGAACGAATAAAATAAAAATAAAAACGTAATATCTAAGAAATGATTTCAAATTATGTTTGAACTGTTCAAATCTCTCTCGCACCCATATACACACAATTGGTCTCCACTATAAAAGCAAGTGGAAATCGCTGATACAAGTCATTATAGATTAAGACTCGAGGTGTGCTATAATCGAATTTTTATACCTTGAACATGCGATAGTCGAAACGTTGGTTTAGTACGCTAATTATTTAGCGACGTAATTTATTTAATTGACTCGGTCGTTCATCGGTACAATCATTGACTAATTATTTACTTCTCTTTAACGTCCGCGTGAAAGTTTAACATAATTTAATGCAAAATAAATATGACCTACATAAAACTGTACATAAACTGCGTAAGTAATATATATAATATACGAATTTCGATAAAAAAATATAAATTGATTATCATAATTCTCTTATACCTTTATACTATCTCCTATTGAATGATTACGATGATTTAGTTCGCCCTGGACGTAATTAAATATCATTAGTGAAATTGGCTTGAACACAGTCTCGTTTAGACAAAATATGAACAAATAATAACAATAACAATTTATTGTTATAACAATAACAATAATAAATGTAATGTTACTCGTTTAACAATCACCCTAAAAATGAGAAACGAATATGGGATAGGTGCGTGAACAATGGCAGCGAATTAATCAAGGTATCATGATGATAAGTGCGCCCAGAACCGGTATAGCCGTGCATTAAAAGAGAGACTTCCTTGAAAGAGTGAAAGTCAACCAGTGCCTCTGACATCGAGGTGTACTTGCACTTGCACTCGTATGTAACGTGTCTAGGCATCAGGGAAGATATAGCGGCGCTCTAGGTACCTGGCCTTAGACCCCCCAAGGGAAAAGATTCCTCGTCAGGTCGATGCACTTGGCATCAGACTTGGAAGGAGATTTCGCGTCTCAAGTTACTTGTGAGTGTAAATATAAATCACTGCGGTATTAAATGATTTATTGTATTACCACGCACTTAGGGTCACTCGTCGCCTTATTAAGTGACCTTTCCGCATTCGTTTAAGTGATTTATATATCGATCGTAATTGCGGCACGTGGATATATCGAATGCTAATACGATAATGGGTATGTCGCGAAAGTGTAAATTATATATGAGAACGAATCGAAGGGGATATATATACATCAGTGATAGGTGATGACGATTTGCTGCATATATATATCAGATCTTATAAAATGCACGAGGTTGCGGTCAAGCTTGATTACAGGATGTGTGCCTGGTCAGCGAATGGTAAACATGGGCATTTCTATAGGCTACGTTTTAATTCGCTGCAATAATACGGTTGTTTTACTTTTAACAGGACGGTGGACATTAATTATGTAGTAATTATAATAATCGCTTTATGGTCTTTTTAGATTACTGTAGTGGATGTAGCTGCGACTATGGAGGGGGGCTCGGTTCGCAGTTGAATGTTTTTGACATTGATTGTACATTCGATCTGGTGATTGATTATCATGACGGTGTTTTCATTGTTTCTGACTTCTTTAAAAAATGTGCATAATAAGAAAGGAAGAAAGAAAAAATATATATGTATATATATATTAAATTCAGGAATAAAAAATGTTGGAATAACAATTTTGAAAAAATCGAGTTTGAACCTTTCACTGAATCTTCGAAAATATTGGGGAGAGTTGGGCTTTTGACTATTCGATTTATTATTTGTTATGCAATTTTTATATCATTTAAGATTCAATAAAAGGTTTAAACGTGATTTTTTTTCATAATTTTTATTTCAGAATTTTGTTAGACAAAACAAAACTTCAAAAATCGTAAATTTGTTGATTTTTGAAAAATTGTATACTATACCTACATAATAAAGTTGTTTTTAATTAATGAACATTGCAGTAAACTATTTTTCGAATTTTTGAAAAGAGATATAAAATATCGTCATCAAAATAGAATTTTTAAATGAATATATAATAACTCTTTCAGAGTTCATAAATATGCCCGATTTTTTTCAAGTTAGGCACTATAGTCAGGTTTTCAGGATATCTTTAATTTAAAATTTTTTTTTTATTTATTTATTTTTTTATTTTTATTTTTATTTTTATTTTTATTTTTATTTTTATTTTTATTTTTTTTGTGTATAATGTTCGCTTGAAAATATCTACTTCATAATGTTTATAACTTTAGCTGGTTTACAACATAAAATTCTCAGAACCTGATGAAAAATTCAAAAGAATGAAAATATTACGTTTTTTTTTTAATTTTGTTTAGATAAATTAAAAAAAAAATTTTTTGAAAAAATCGATTTTGAACCTTTCATTGAGTCTTAAATGATAAAAGAAATATCATATACATATATACATATGAACCTGTAGTGTTTATTCTTTTCTAAAGTCATTTAATTTTTTCAATTTTTAATCGCATTGGAAATGAATATAAAAAAGAGTAAATAAGCGTTTAATTTTCAAAACTATCGAATTACATTTACATATAACATTATCGTCACTTTAGAATTTAATGTATCGTAAATATATATTGAAGTCGCAAAAATACCGAATTGCAATTACATAATAATATATTATACTCGATACATTGTAAACTTTCCAAAAGACACGAGAAGTGTTTTAAAAATAGTATATATATATACCCATTATGCTGTACAGTTAATCGTACATTTCCTTCTCACGTTGATTTTGTCGTATCTTTCGCCAATAATTTACCATTCGCGTTTCCTCATACCAAAATATATACGATTTGTCCGTATTTATACACCTGAAAAGCACAACGTGATGTAATGTGTCTGATAATTTGCAAAGCAGCATTTTATTATTACTATACTTTGATCTTAATGAAAAATTTCTTTTCGTTTTTTGCATAAATGTAACTAACTGAAAACGTCAGTGACATTTATTCGTTAATGATCGCGCTTGCAATTAATCTCAAACGCGTGATTAGTTGTCAAGTCTTATTTACAGATTATATACATGTATCGATGATGATACGTAACAGTGACGGATAAATTTTTATGTTGATATTAATCGCAATGTTTAACAAAGCATGTAATAATTTTGCTATATTAAACAACAAATTATACCAGATAATATATATAAAGTTATAGTAAAAGAATCAAGTGTAAATACATACCATCTTCGTTATCAAATACGATAAATAAAGTCGATTGGAGTTAATTAAACTTAATGGAAGTTGATTGAAAGTTGACGTTGAATTAATGAAATTAAATTTTAATTTAACAAAATTTTTTAAATGAACCAAACAAGATCAAGAACAAGACTTATTTACTTTTCTAGGTCTTGCGTGTCTCGATATTTTACATGTATTTAGCTTTACATCGTAACGATTTTGGTCGTATATGTGTAGAAAATATTAGAGAAAATTGGAAAATTGTAAAAAAAAAATTAATTGTTAAAAATAAATACGATTCTTAGGGTTTTGTGATCTCGTATTGAGATTGAAACGAAAGTTGAAAAAAAAGAAATTGAATAAATGTATAAAATGTTAAAACAAAGATGTTTTGAAACAGATAAAAAACAAGAAAAAAAGTTTGAAACAAGTACTGAAAGATAACGATAATAAAATATAATAAAAAATACGATCCAGGAAATTTGTTTATTGCATTTTTAGGTATGAAAAACACATAGTAATTTTTATTCGAGTGATGAAATGCAATACTTCGAACCAACCTACGGTAGGGTTGAAGCAATTAAGAAATTAAACATATGAACAATTAACAAAATTTATACAAATAAAAAAAATTATTTTCGTGGAAATTATTAATAAATCAATATTTTAAAGGATTCATCAGGTGCAAGCGCCACAAATAAATATTTGTTATTGGCGATTAAAATAAATGTATATAGAGAGTATAAGGTCGTCGAACCAAGGGGCAAGTAAGTATCATTTATAAATAAACTTGATTTTCCATTTTTCTTGACATCTCGATTGGTCAACTTGCGATTAAGACGTAGAAGGCAAAGTATTTAAATAAACGAAAAGAAAAACTGAATCCTAGGTGAAGGTGGCTGATCTAGTACATATATATATATATATATATATATATATTAGGACGAGTTCCATTTCATTAACCTGGCACTCTCGTTCAGCACTAATTAGTAAACAGACGACTTTCGATTTTAATCGAAATCTGCAAACAGTATATACCCGCGGATGAATCGTTTACGTATTCGATCTTTCTGACAATGCTTAGGGGGGAAAACGCACACGTCGGCACTTATTGGCCGTTTTACGAGCGCGTAATTACGTAATTGGTCGATCATTGTTGCGTTCCTCTTAAGCACACTGAAGTGAATTCTAAGACGTTTAATGACCATATAACTTTGAGGTTAAGTGGTGGTACAGAATCGTTCAAAAGTTGCCGTTTTTTGAATGAACGTAAACGGAGGCGAATTTTTATCGTAGAAAAATGTCTTGAGAAAAGTGAAATGTGAAAATATTGTTTTCTCTAACCGTTTAACGCCTAAATTCGTGGAATTTTTCTGATTTAGAAAAACAATATGGCGGATTCGATTTTTATAAAAGTTGGAAACATCTTTTTTTTTTTTTTTCGTTATCAATTTATTCCAAGTCCATGACTGATAACGATCCGTTTCACACTTTTTGGATAAAATGGTTCTAGTCTGGTACAAAGCTTTTGTTTTTAGCATTTTAAAAATGGCGGATAAATGTGGGAAAATATTGATTTTTTTATATTAGTCCCGGTCGTTTTTTCTGTATAATTCTGATAAAAATTTTACATTAGCCCTGAAAGTGTTCCGATGAATTCTATGTCATTTTTTCGTTCGCTCGATGGTCTCAATAATGGCGGTTTCAAGATGGCGGTCGTAAAAGAGGAAATTAACGCGACTGTTCCAATGATTATATCGTAGATAAAATTGTCGAAATCTTGACTTTATATCGTTTTTCATGTTTTCTAATAAATTCAAATTTAAAAATGACGGATTTAATATGGCGAACACGTGATATTGAAAATTGTATAATTTCAAATGTAAAAAATCTTATCGCATTTTCCGTACGTGGATGAAAATCTTTTTACCTATTTTTTGATTGAATGTAATTGATTCTCTTTAAAAAAAAATCGTAAATTCCTCAATTCATGATTTACCATCATTAGATGTACTTTGCTGCGAAGAAAAGTGATTAAAGCTTGTCGCCGATGTGTATATGTAACTCTTTTGCAGTAATTTCTAAATCCTGCCCTAAACATTTTACCGGGTTTTATAATCGTTAATAGACAATAATCCCGGGTTCATAACATAAATGAAAACTTTCCTTCTCTCGAGTGAAGTTGCGTCGTTTTAGTGAAGGCAACTTCGCAATCATCGCACGCAAATCAGAAAAGCCAATCGCAGATCTTCGCGAAGACACAGAATATATAAAGAGGAATTCCGGGGTGCGTTTAATTGTGCTAGAAACGCATTTCGCGTGCGTAGAAAGTTTATGTTTTATGATATGTGAGATTCTGTGTACGGTTTCCATTTACCTGTTGGGTTTCCCCGCGTTTACCTGGTAAACGACAACAGTACTTCACGATAATTTATTCCGAATGATAGGCGACGTCGATCGGTAATTTTTGTCGGGAAAAGTGTATGTATAATGTTAAAATAATAGACGAAGATGGAGACGACCTCCATATGGGAGAGAGAAACGCTTGGAACGTCTCCTGTAAGCGAGCCGGAAAAACAATGGTGCCGACGAAGGCTTCGTGTCGATTTAAAAAGAAGAACCCCTTCCTGGTTGCGATACCTCATTGGCTGAACGGTCTACTTAGCTTTCGATATCTTTTCCCATCTCCCACTACGCTACTACCTATATATATACTGAATTAGTTCCTTAGGCATGAGTAGATTCATTAATATATAGAATTAATTCCTTTCATCTTTAACCGGCATTAAACGATGAAGAACTCTTTCTTTGTCGTTTAACGTTTTTATTCCGTTTCAAGCATAATTACAATTAAAGTCGTGGGAAACTTGAACGAATACCATGTTCCCTACTATAGTTTTGGGTATACGCTTTCAGAAGATCACCTGGAAAATTGGAATTTTCTTCTAGAAGTTCGTCTAGAAGAAAATGGCGGCTTTTATGTCAGAAAATATGAAAATATTGACGATTTTGAAAAATGTTCAGAACACGATGAAATTTTCAAAATTTTAAATAATGGCCAAATTAAATCCGCTTTTTGAAATTTTGAAAATTTTATGACGGAAAGTGTCCCCATCAAATATCTACTACGTACGGACAATATCATTGAATTCTGAACATATTTAAAAATTTTGAACGCCATTTTGAATGTTGAAAATTCGTCAACAGATTAAGATTCATTGGAATCCGAGTGAAGCGTTCATATACCTATATATTTTTTTCAAAATGTTCAAGTGAAAAATCACCATTTTTAAAATGATAACGACTTTCGTGATAAAAATCAAAAGTATATGCTCTACCGACGGTTAAAGAAAGTGCGAATTATTTTTTATTGTCAATGATTAAGAACATTTTACAAAGGTTGAAATCGTAGGCTAAATTAAATACAAAATCCAAGAATTTGGAATGACTAAAAATACGAGATGTTAATTAATAGAATAGAAAATAATCAATAAGTTGATAGACGATGAGCATGTTTCATAAAAGATGACTAGAATTGATAAAATATCAACAAAAGTCGATAAAGTATTGTCAAAAGTTGATAAGATATTGACAAAAGTTGAAAAGTTAATGAAAAAAGTTGATAAGGTAATGAAAAAAGTTAATGAGGTGTTGACAAACGTTGATAAGGTACTGACGAAAGTTGGTAAAAGTTGACAAAAGTTGACAAAACGACATTGATTTACAATAATCGATAAAATTATATACAAAACTCAAGAATTTCAAATGATTGATAGTGACTAAAAATAAAAGATGTTAACTAATAGAATGGAAAATAATCAATTAGTTGATAGAAGATGACGAAATTATATAAAAGAGGACTTAAATTGATATAATATCAACAAAAGTCGATAAAGTATTGCCAAAAGTTGATAAAGTAATGAAAAAAGTTAATGAGGTGATGACCAAAGTTGATAAGGGACTGACGAAAGCTGGTAACAGTTTGTGAAAGTTGACAAAAGTTGACAAAACGACATGGATTTACGATAATCCATAAAATTAAATGCAAAACTCAAGAATTTTAAATGACTTATAGTGACTAAAAATAAGAGATGTTAATTAATAGAATAGAAAATAATCAATAAGTTGATAGTAGATGAGCATGTTTCATAAAAGATGACTAGAATTGATAAAATATCAACAAAGGTTGATAAGATATTGACGAAAGTTGGAAACAGTTTATAAAGATTGACAAAAGTTGACAAGACATGATCATATCAAAAATGATAAAGCGAAAAAGCAAGAATACGCACAATCACTGATTAATCAACAAATTCATGTTATGATTGATTACAGCAGATAACTGACCAGAGAGTGAGTTGAAGGAATCCATAACCGAAATGAAAAAAGAAAATACAAAAAATAGACAACGAGCAGTTGGACAATATAAATAAATAAATGTCGAGCTTCGGTCGAAAATTCCAAATTCATATACATCAATCAATAACAATGTTGATAACCCAGGAAAAAGACTTAAGGAAACTTATTATCTATAAATAATAAAAAGGTAAATTACTATTTTTATAGCAAGTTATATACAAAATGGAGTGCATGCATCTATAGTATAACACTCTCGACATCTTTTCTCCAGCACTAGATATACCATCGATAAACACAGTGTGTGTTTTCTAAATGGCTTTTCTAAATGCTTTAACACGTGCGTCGTTTGAAATTCTTGTCTTTAACGTATTCGCTTCTGTTTTATTACAGAAATCGCGATAGGAAACGATTGCACAATGACCAGACGTTCGTAACACTAGACATCTAATAGCAGTACAGGTTATATATATATGAAAAATGCACCTCTCATATGGATTTCCTAATAATATTAAATATCTCAATAAAAGCCGCGTTTCAGATTAATGACCAATCGGGCATAATGCATTAACGCCACAGCTCGTTGCATTAATATCATTCAACGCTGATAACGGTTAGTTTCGCACTTCCAGAACGTATTTATTCATAAGAAAGCAACATTTAATCAGATGTATACGACGACCGCACTGCGAGCAGCCATTATAATTGACGTCTCCGATAAAAATCGGCACCATACGTCACACCGTAAACGCAACCCGGGAATAACGCACACGACGAACGATTTCATTTATTTCCTAGGCTATTAATAATAAGGAATGAATGACCATCGGTCAATTTTCCACCGGTTTTAGAGGCCGCGCGTGGGTATCGGGAGAAATTTGAATTCGCGCGGTCGTTATCGCCCAGGTTATGGGTATATACTAAACGACTTTGCCACCAGGGCTATTCGCATTCCGTTGCGATGGAAAGTGACCATTCCGGAACGGCCGTTGCGTCCGGAAAAATGATCGCTTCGGGCCCGAGGCGCTATTCATAGAAAATCCAAGTATCGAAAGTGGTTCATGCCTTATGGATGGCGTGCGACGCGACGCGTTTGCAATCACATGTCTGCGGGTATTACCCAATGGAAAGTGCTCCGTATATATATACATATATATATATCGCCAATCTTATTATTCTTGTTCAAACCTTTGCGGAGTCTCTTTTCTTCTATCTCACCTTCCCTTGATTTTCATTTCGTGCCGTTCTAGCATCAGAACTGGAATGAAACAATACAGTTCCGCAGCGAGTGTGGTGATTTATCGGTTCCGTCATCGGGGTTTTTTCTCGATTGGCCAGTGATGTTGCCTTTTTTAGCTTCGCATTAAAATGAAACAATGATAATGGTCATTTGGAAGAAACGCATTTCGTAATTAAATAAATGTAACATATCGTTTTTGACATCATTTTTGGAAGCAAGGCACAAAGGTGAATTATGAAAACATCACAATATAAAATCTATGTATTTTTAGTAACGTTTTATCTCCCGTTCTTTAATTCAGATCATTAATAAATGACTTTCATCAAGTTTCCCCTTTCAAATTCATATTTTTGGACTTGATCCAACTACTCGCTGGTTGTACATGACTTGGTATTCACAAGTACTTTCTCTTTTAGTACAGCTGTAACTTCGAGCATGGATTGTAACTGCTGTTAGTTCCATCAACCATTTGAGAATCTACTACGATGATGATACTAATATTATTGTTCTAATTACTATCCCTACTATGTCAACCAATTAAAATTAATCAATCGAAGTAATTAAGAGTAACTGTTTATTGGTTGGTTTTACTTTAAATTACAACTATTTTATTTTTTAGTAGCTAACTTTCGGACTTTGATGGTACTACTATGATAGTTATTACCATCACTACTATATACATCAACCACATAAAAGTAGGTAATCGAACCAATTCATCGGATGACGCTGGTAGTACCAAGACTATCATTGTTCATCCCTCACATTCTGTCTGTTAGAAAAACATAATAGTTGCTTAGAGTACCAACAAAAATAGTTTGTTCTGACTTTTGTCAACTAATAGTCTAACTAGTACTCCAAATGTTGAATTAGTTGATAAACTAGTTGATATTTTAAAATGTTGATGTTGGTAGTTAAAAAAACTACTTTGTAAATATGGTTAAGCATTATTACGAGGACTACGTTAAAAACCACATTTTAGTAGTTGGTCGAAATAATTCGTTTGTTGAACTTGGTATAAACCAACTTGGTGTTACTGGTTGAAAAAGCTTCGTCTGGTAGTTACACGTCATTTTAACGACAGAAAAATAACTGTAGCATCTGATTCATACCCAGATAATAACTAATTAGTAGAATTGGTTGTGACAACAATCTTGGTTGTGACAACAATCTTGGTTGTAATAATAAACTTGGTTGTATGAACAAAAATTATTTCAACCAACTATGTGATTAGTGCCTTATAGCAAATTGATTCGATCGATTACTTGTAATTGGTTGATTGTATAGTTGAAAAAATACATTACAAATACGGTACAAATCTATTTTATTATGTATAAAATATATATATAAAACCAACAGTTGTAATTAACGATTCGATTAATTTGTTGGTTGAATTGTATTTTTGTTTGAATAGTTGTATTTATTATAAGTTTGCGGAGATTGGAAAACAAAAGAAGTCAGCACACTTCTACAAAAAAAAAAAAAAAAAAAAATGATGCCAACCAATTAACATCGATTAATTAATGATCAATAGTTAATCTAGATCTATATTGTTAGACAATAAGTTAGACGTAATTGAAAAATAATCAGATCTAAGAGTTGATCATTTGTTGGATTGTTCGATCAATTGATGATCCTATTAAAAAAAATGAGAAGTAATATTAAAAAGGAAGTCTGACGAAAGTTTAAGAAAGATTTGTCGTGATGTGATTGTTTACGATGATATCCAAAGATATTTTTACGACCGTGTATAATCTAGAGTTTATGAGAGATCAAAGATCAAATTGGCACTTTGCCTTTTCAATCTTCATCTTTTTCACGGCTGATTTTTGACGCGTATTATTCAATTTCAATCGCGTTAAATTTGATTATTCTAAGAATCGACTACTGTTTAGGTATAATTTCTATCGATGTTTCCATTTAATTTGTAGTTGTTTTTATTTCTTGTGTATATATACGAAAAATAACACATCTAAAAATGTTAAATACCTTCGTTACATGCGTCCTTATACATGAATCATCGAAATTTATTTCGTATTTAGTCTCCATTAAAAAATAATTACATTTTCTGAATATTCATTTATTGAATACACATATATTTCAAATTTTTTATAATTACTTTTTCTATGGATGTATCGATTTGAAATACTGGATCACAGGAAAATAACCGGATATTACAATTTCAGGGATAACGGGTATAACGAATCCTGTATTCTGCGTGTACTCAGACAAAAGTTGTTCGATATGCTAAAAAACTTGCAAGGCGCTTAGCAAGTTCGTAAAATCCATTTCAAGGATTCATCGTGGGACTGGACGGGCAACGACACCTGCGGCGACGAGAGCGGTGATTTTTTTTGTTTTTTTTCTTTAACTTGGAAGGCGTTTGCAATAAATTAACCAAGTAAAGGGTTTAAGAAACAAAGAGAAAGTTCCACATTTGGCTAGGGACCTTCGTGAATAACAATGGATGAAGATGATGTTTGTATAAAGTACAAGGATCTTCGATATCAGACGCAGCATCAATGGAATTATTTATCTTTTAAACCAAAAAATCAGTATTATATATATATATATATATTTGATGTATACATATATGCAGGAATTTCTCATCCTTATCATTGATAATGTTTGGAGAGCAGTAATTGTTTATCCATAAATTGTAAACAAATTGATCATGCCATAATGGGAACGTATATGAAAGATCTGATTTAGATGTAAAAGTTGATAATGGCTTAATGGCAAACTCGTTATTAATAAGTACCCGCCGCCTTGCAAAGAAGTCGTGAGTAATATAAATGTCAAATGAAACCTAGAGGTATAAAGCAATTTATATCTAAAATTAAATTAATGTTACATTAGTTTCAGTTCTACAAATATATCCGTACACATCTGAAAAAGAATAATGAAAATCAATAATTAAATAATGAATGTTTACATTATCCACTATAGAGTAGGTAATTTCGCTTATCATTCAATTTCAAATCAATAATGCAATCAACACCTTATTAATATTACACAATTTATTTGAAATTATATTATTATTTATATTTATGATATGATTTAAATATGTCGTAATCAGTGGAAGTAAAACGTTGGGCTGGACGAGTTCAAAAAGTGCCCTTTAAGTCTTCTTACGTGTCGATTCTTCTTATATATGTCTATGAGTCCATAGGTGCTCTTTTTGAGTTCGCTTCGAACATAAGTTCGGCAATCGACTTATAAAAGGACTTATTAAAGAGTACTTTCTGCATTCTCTCTGTACAACTTTTTACCTCCATCAAAGGTAGACTTTCAATAAATGTTTTATTGTTCGAATGTCGAGTCAATTTTCAATAAGAAATGTACGATATCATTCTGCCGTATTTTGCACTCGATCTAACCCTCCTAATTGGACGAGATAAAAAGTTGAATATAGAATACGAAAGGTACTCATTATGCCCTCTTATATGCGTTGAATTCTGAGCTCATTCTTCTGTGATTCCAGAAAGAGTTCCTATAAAGACACGCTTAAGAATGAACTTAGAAGTCGAGACATAGGAGGACTTAACGAGTACTTTTTGTACACATTCTGTACAACTTTTAATCACTGCTCATTAAGCTATACAGTGTAATTTCCAAATGCTCGGTAATGAGTTGAAGTTGTTAAAACTGAAGCCAAATATTTGAATGAAAATCCATCCATCAGATGAAAATGTTCATCTAATTTCGACATCGAAGTTGAATGAACATACGAATAAATTGGTACTTTAAAAATGTGTCGTGTGAAAATGAATAAGTGAAATTAATGTGTCAGTGTATAATTTAATTTATCCATTATACTTTGATGATGTTTAAAGTAAATTAAGCGAGATACGAAACTGCGCACAATTAAGAAAGTGATTTATGACATTATATCGTGGCGAAATCAAATACCAGAATGGCCTAATCAAATTTTACGTTTTTTGGCCGAAAGCCAAGCGGTAAGTTGTTCACAGGATATGATTAATGGTACATATCACCGTGGAAGAACGATTATGTCAAAAGTGTAGTATCGATGATGTCTTAAAATATGACTGTCTTGTCACCCGTATCCAGATCAATCTCGCTTTCCAATGCAGTCTTCTTTTTTTTGGTACATTTTGCTTTCTCATTCGCGTTAAGTCACCGCACCAAATCATATATATTTAATTATTCCGGTGATTTCTTGTGTGCTTATGTAATTTTCTAGGATTTCATTGCAATAAATTAAATGCTTTAATATTGTTACAGTTACTTATATATATATATATATATTTCACCTAGTTAAGAAACGTTTATATCTGCATGAATGAGCAGTTATTATATTATGACTCGCCCCTTGGCAATGGATAATTTGCGTCAATTGTTTTGCATATAAATTATAAATGAATTATATAATACAATAAAAATACATAAACTCAAAACAATAATATGATGTCGATGTATTGAAAATAATATAAAAAGTTATATCTGTTAGATGTCCAAAAGATGTCTAAAAGATGTCGCTCTTTTTTTTAAGTGCTGATGGTTTACATATAGTTTTTTAGGTGGCACTTCAAATTCTCTTTATCAGTTCATAGAACAATAAGCTCAAAAATAAAAAGAACTTAAAGAGCACTTTATGAACTCGTTCTGAACAAATCTTTACCTTTGCTGATCGGGTGTATATATATACGATAAAGTAACATTTTTGCAAGACTTTTATCAACATTATAAACGTACACTACAAATTTATCGTCGAATTGACAGTAAAACTTCGAATGCTTCAAACATTCGAAAATTCAAGCATTTCGAATTTCAGATGATTAAAAAAGAAACACGTTTCTTTTTATTTGATTTTTGGCATTAAATTAGAACAGTCATAAATATCGGGTCAAAAATGAATGTTCTATAAGATAAGGGTATTGCGAAAAAATAATTTCAAAAATGTCAATTTCAAAATGGATTTTTATGAAACTTAATATCCAAGGGTTTCAAGGTCGCTGATCGGGCATCAGATGTCAGTTTTTAAAAATTCAAAATGGCGGATATAAAATTATTAAAAATTAATCGCATTCACTTGAAACTTAAAGCGTTTTTACGGCCTCATTGGTTTGATCAGATTCCTGAAAAATTCCAAAAAAACCTTTGGTTATTAAGGTTTATAAAAATTCATCAAGTTTCGTATGTGTGGTTATGATATTAGAAATAAAAATTCACTTTTATCGTCATTTTATATTCGCCATTTTGGAAATGCCTGATGTTTTTAACGTATTTTTGTAGTCATTTATTATAACTATACGTCATTCAGGCAAATAAGTTTATTCAATCGAATATTTGTGCCAAAACGTCAAAACTGAAAAAAAAAAACAAACAAAAAATACGATGACGAAAAAAAAAACACGATAACCAATATGGAAGTCGAAAAAGCTGAAAATCTCGAGAAATATAGTGGAGAAATTGACTCTCCTGATGTGATATGCCGAGATAAGCATCAAGTTTCCGACGAAAAGCCAAACATTCGAAAGTTACGATATATTTATACTATATATAAAAAAAAACTGATAAAAACGTAAACGAAAAACGGCAATATAAAAGTTTTTCCTGAATTCTTGAACGAATTTCTAGGGGAGTGACACATTGCTGCTATATATATATTACGTGTAGGAAACGGAACGTTCCCTTTCTTCCCATTGTCATGCGGAACGCGAAACGCGTCGGACCGTCAAGGTGTCCCGCACCTCAGTATAGAACGTAAACGGCATTACCGTAATTATATTTCCTATCGGCATGCAGCATTGGCTCGCGAACGCGCTGTTAATGAACTTCGCTTTCTTTCAGTACCAGTCGTTATTCAGCACCGCAATCAGTACCGTTACAAAACTCACGTACCGCTGCATAATCGTGCGCATGTCTAATGAGGGGCTGCCGTTGCTCGTATAACGCAAATAATGGCCGCAATAAAGAGTACGAGAAATTGTGCAGCGTTATAAGGGGTCAATCCCGACTTTCGTATAGAGGCGCGATCCTTAATCGCACTTCCTCCATTCGAGAGGACAAGTGTATATAATTATTGACCTTTATCGTGGTAATTTACGAATTAGCGTTGCGTAAATTAATTATTACTCGAGACTCGTTAGGCCTGTTTGCAACGGTATATATATAAGAATGCGATTATTATATCATGCGGAATTATTACGCGACGAGTGCGGCAGTTCCGAAATTCGCCGGTAGGCGGACGTCACGTCGGGTTTCTCGAAAGCGCACGCGTTTCCGAATTAATATTAAATAGTACGCAGTAGTATACATATGGCTATGTTGAAATCGTGATATATGTTTCATGTTCTTATATAAAAGTAATTTTTTAACATAGAAATATAGAATTCGATGATTTTTACAATTTTTAGTGCTTTAATTTGATGAATTCATGGTAAAAATGTTTCATTAATACCGAGAAAACATTAAAAATAAAACATGTATACTTTTGAAAAAATAAATTTGTCTGAAACAGTTCTACATGCGAATATACATTTTTTCCATTAGTAAACTGTTATGAATGCAGAGATAAAAGTTTCTCGTATAAACAAAATTGGAATAATGGAAATATTGAAATTTAAACTAGGGGCACTCCTGTGGGATTCAGAACATCAATTTAAATTCTTAAATTCTTTTCTAGTCTTAATCAATGACCTTGACTAAACAAATATGGCGTGTTTCATTCGACTTTGTTCACATTTTCGTTTTTGGCGTCCATATTGGATCCGCCATCTTGGATTCTGATATTCTGACCGCGTAAACATATAATCAGCCATATCGAAAACCCCCGAATAACAATTACTAAGTGAATTTGACAAAAATTTAGTAGCAGGGAGCATAATCGTCGATATGCTGCCGCCATATTGGATCCACCATTTCAAATATATATATCATATAAAACAGGATGTTAAGAATTGCAAATATATATATATGCGCCAAATTTATTGTAGGAAAAATCAAGCATGCAAAAAGATATATATGCATTCTTTGCATCTATACGTGTTTGTAATTTAATTAATCAATTTCAAAATTAATGAAGAACAGATGATTTACACGCTATTAAAAACATTTCCCCGCCGGAAATGGGTAATTAATATATTGATAGTAGGCAGACTGCAATTATTTATTATTAATTAAAGTCCAAAGACTATGAAAATTAATGTAGTTCAAATATTAATCAATGACCCTGACTTTCACTTATGATGATGGATGAGTAATTTCTTTATTATTAACATTTTGTATGTAACATATATTTTTAGAAATTTTTTATACGTCATAATTATAAATTATCGTTTGGCATTATACAATGTCTTACACGTGTACGAATCATTTTTAATACGATCTATAATTCGTCTTTTGTCAGTTGTTTGATGTCTTCAATTTAAAGTGGAAATCTCTCGTTTTCGTCATAATTGGGTTCGTTAGTATTATGAAAGCAATACGTTAAAGATTACGTGTTGAATGTCAATATAAAATTGTTTTATTTTTTTATATCCTTGTTGCTAAAATCTACAAACATAATTTGAAAGGTTAAGCAATTTTTTAATGATTTAATAAATATATAAACATTTATTAATGTAAGTTTTAATTGCAATACTATCATTTCGCAATATTCTCAGAAAATCAAATTACATTTGATAAATCCTTCATACTCGTCGTTTTGAAATAACCAGCCGTAAAATACGTAACATAGGCCCGTTGGTGCATCTCTCAATGCATTTCGACAGACACTATACGCATTATTGTGCAGCATAAACTTATGAGTTTACAACTTGTGACTTTAACTTTACTACGCTCTGACTTTTAAGTTTATATTCGTCTGCGTAAGACCAGCTCTTTTCGTCTTGTCTCCCGTAATTTTTAATACGAATAACGAATACTAATCACATTTTAAGTCTACAATTCTGTACGTACTTTCATTTAAAACTTTAATTCGTTTAATTTTTATTTCTTTATTTCATTTTTCGAGTTACTGGCTCTGGAGTAAAGTTATTTAAAAAGGTGCAATTTGACAATTTATAATTTAGAAATTCTGTATCATTTCACCATGAGAAAATTTTGTGCGTATGAATAAACTCGGTAGGCGGCGCTGTATTCTAACCAAAATGAACAATTCTTTGAGTGCAAAACAACCAGTCTAGTATATACCAATTTTGAATAATATATCAGATAAGCTTGCATTCGCTTTCTGACATCATCATTTATATTCCGCTCATTTTGTAAATGATGCTCGAGACTTCTCTCTCTCTCTCTCTGCCTAAACTCGATTTCTAAATGGTCAATCTCGCGAAATCATTATCGACAATTCCAAAATATTCCCACGGAATATTGATTGATACGCCAGGTTGCGGAAACGTCACTTTTTGCAAAAAGTCCGATCGCGATATCTTTTAACTCAAAGTGAAATTTCTCTCTTAAAAATGATGAACGTAAGTGCCAAGTAATTCGAAGCTCAATATTATTCCATCGCAAGTTTACGCCAGGTTAACGACCACACATCAGCGAATGTCCGGTGACTCTTGCATCGCCCCATACACGAAGGCACCGTGAAAGCGGTCTCGACGCCACCGCTAACGACTTGCTCGACAACATCACGGTAATTCCTCAATGTTGGCCCTGAATAGAATCTATTGTAGGAACAAACAATTTCTATTATCATCTGATAGACAGGAAGCTCGTGTACCCTTTCGTATTTTTTAGAAGGTGACTTTACCGATTCTATAGTCATAATGTAATAGGGTTTTTCTCGTAAATGTCCACAAATTTGACGGATCGATTTTCCAAGTCGACTTGTATACCATATGCAATGAAAATGTCATTCTTTCGTCCCGATGTTCATGACAATTTCAAAGTATCCAGCCTAACTGACACCTTTTCCAAACATTTCGTTTGACACTAGATAGTTTCGTATCCAAGCACTGAGTTAAAATTACAGTTTCCAAACATTCAATTCAGTTGGGCCAAGCCTTACTCTATACCTTTTCCAAACATTTCACCCGACTGCATTTAGTTCAAACTGTAATTCCCAAGGAGGGACTCGTATGCGGAGTAGATTCCATTCCAAGCACTAAGCCCAAACTTCAATCTAATGGCCGATAAGTTCTGAACTGGATCAGGGCCAATACGATATCTATCACTGATGGGATAATGGATAGGCCATGTCTACATTTCTTTTGAGCCAGTTCAATCATGATGTATAAACGCAGATACAGAGGATTTATGTTAAATTTGATCTAGCAAGGTCCCCAGGACATAGTCAGAAATATGGTGGCAACAACCGGAAGATTCGATCCCGCCATTTTGAGGTTACACTATCATGAGATTGTTCAGTATATTATTAACTCAGAATCGAATATAAGGCTAATGCTACATGAGATTATCCATCGACCGGTTATACAATAACACGATCGACTGGAATTTGCATTGCACCAATAGGATAAGCAGCAATTACATACGACGAAAACGTACCTGGAAGAAATGAAAAAAGACAGAATTTAGACATTCACCAATGGCTGTCGTTATTCAACATCGCGCGCCAGAAATCGGTTCTCTATAATAAGACATTCGTAGGGTGAACATTATATCGCGACCGGGCTGAATGTAAATCACTGGATGGCAGACCGGCATATCCTCGACGCATTACCTAACGTTCGGAAAACTGCGTGCACGCGGAAGTATCATCGACGGAGGTGCAATTTGCAATCGGAGGCCGATCTCCTCTTACTCCGTTCACTCCACGGGGAGAATCGTATCTTAAGCACACACAAACAGCATCCTCGCGGAAGAGGCCCAATAAATAAGGAGATACCATTCGCGAGCGTTCCATGTGACTTTCCCATTGAAGAACTCGCGAATCGAATTTCCTTTGTCGATGTGAGAAACCTCGCTGAAGATTTCTCTAATGCCTGCTTGCCACTTTATATAAGACAATTTTATGCGCACCCGACCTACTCTCTTCGTCGATATCAGCGCTACGATCGCGATAATTCGTTGCGTTCGAGGTGCCAAAAATGAGGTCATTCCACTTGCAAGATGTATGCGTTCAGCATTGAGAATAATGTTGCAGTTATCGTACAATGTCGAGTATTAATGCAATATACATATGTGTGTGAGTGTGTGCTACGCACGTTACATACGCATAACTGCATTAGCCCCGAGAAATTTCTATGCGATTCAAAATTGTGCAACAGACATTTGTGCAATTTATGATAACACACAATATTTACTGTTATGCAATCGAACGATATATTGGACTCGAAGTACAATGCAACAAATTTTATGCAAGAATTTTCTTCCATTATTGGAGCCATTATTATTATTATTTGAGACCTACGATATTCAAACTTCGAATGAGTCCTTCATGTATACCGGCTCTTTCATCAAAGATACTCGTTACTGGGTTGCCGCAGGACATCCAGTAGATATATCGCCTCGCAGCTTTCTACTCGTTCTCGGTCATTGAACAGATCATTAATCTGACAGATTATCATATTTCGGTGCTGTCTGAATGAGCTGCGGACACTAACACGAGCCTCCGACTAGATTGATACAGACCTGGAGGACTTTTCATCTCGGTTGAACCTTTGCCCAATATATTGGGGTAGGTCACCGACCTAGAGTCGGACAATACTCCAGCGATTTCCTATATAGCTCCATCGACTTTCTTCTTTCGCACGCTTACGTCTCGAAACCGAATTCGAAAAGGAATTAAAATTAATTTGACGATTCACTTAAAAGTGAATCGCGCCATTAGGAGCAGCGGGACGTAGTAACACGAGAGGCGAAGGGGATACTGCGCAAATATAACGGGTTTGAAATTTCGAGATGGTCGTAATAATGAAGTTTCCCCCGTGAGTCGTCGATTTATAGCGCGGAGCGGCGTTTAGTATTCATAAAAGTAGTCGGCAGCACCGAAACTCGTTGAAAGCTGCGCTGGAAAAAAGAAAGAAAAAGAATCGGTTGGGTCATTCGCATCATGCAACATTGCGGGAAATTTCTCTCCGTTGAGACTGATCGGATCTCTTACGGATATCGCTTCGAGGCGGTGGTTAAAGTACGGATATGGACACGGCTTATCTTGAATGGGGATACAGTTTCGATCTCGGGCATTTCTCAATTTCTTCCAAGGTCATTGTTGCTTTTCCTTAAACGATGGAATTGCACGGACGTAAACGGAGAACCGGACAGACCGAGCGCTCTCTATGCGACTCGCGCTTTTCTGGAATGTACGAGTCCTTCAATGTCAAGGAAAAATGCCGCCAGTCGCGTAATAAATTATTCCAAGTGCGGCTTATTCATTTCCGACAGACAGGCTCCTGGGCGATATTCGTGGCAACTTTATTGCACGTTATAAAGATATCTTCGTATTTTATGTGTATAGAAATTATGTTTAGACGTCAGGTATAGCCTAACTTGGGAACTTTGATAAGGTTCACCAAAAGACACCTTTGTCCACATGATTGTCTCGTTTAGGGGAACCGGAATAAGTCCACAGAACTCTCCTTATTTTCAGTATAAACCCAACAAACACTTTATCTTTTGTGAACGTCCAAAAGGTATACCTACAAAAAAAAAGAGTTTCACGGACATAAAAACTACTTAGCAGTCCAGTGCAGTCAAGTACAATAAAGTAAAGGTTAAATCTTGATGTATACAATGTAATAAACTCTGGATGGACCTGGAGTCCATGCATCTGAATCGAGGTTAATCCAATAAAGCACATTGTTGTCCCTCATTTTTTCAAGACGACTTTCACAACAAATTACTCGCTTGTGAGGAAATCCCTAACTTATGTCGACAATATTCACCCCATTAAACCCGACCTCCGTCGTCGGCTCTTCGATATTCGAGCGCGTGATATATTCTTCAGCGCAACACCTTCATTTCGGGTTCCATATACGCAGTGTGAAAATAAATATTGACCAGCATGGCACGGTGCAATTTAAAACCAACCAGTCATCCTCGCGTGTTTCATCCGTTGAAATCATTAAGGTACAAAATAATACATATTGCTTGCAAACGATCGTCCCTGTATATAATATGATTCATGGCGGGCCAGAACGTAAGAACCCGTGCCTCATGTCGCATCCACGGCACGGAATGAGTGTCGAAAAGAATTACGAGCGCCGAGGCTGAAAGCTACCGATGAAATGCCTATATGCACTCTTTCGTATATACCGGGCAAGTCGAAAAGTGAACATGGGGAAAGGTATGTTTAAAATAAAAGCACATTCAAATTCAATGGTTCGTGTGCCGCACAAAGGTCGTGCCTATTCAGTGAAAGGTTGCCTACTCCAACAGACCGCACACACGAGGGGGTTCCCCTATATGTTCGCTTTTTCCGAGCCATCCGGTATATTAGTACACACGTACGACCCGTGTAATGCATGTGTATACGTGCCGCTGATGACCGTTCGTATACGACGAGGAAGGCCGAAACTCTTACATCAATTGGCCACTTATCACTTTCACTGCGAAATCCGTCGCACAACGCGGCGAAATGCCCGCGCGGATCCTCATCATCAGGCTGACCGAGGTTTTGGCGTAACAGTGTTTCATGGCATCTCTAATTGCACGTAGCACGCTATTGGGTAACTCGTCGGGACACGATGCTTTTTTCAATGAGAATTCCAACGATGAATTCTAAAGGGCATTCGTATGTATTGTGCGGCCTTAACGATGCTCCCGGTATCATTAGAGTATTAAGATGAAATTGAATGCGAATGGCCGATTCACGGAGATTCGTTGAAATTGAATAATAGACATGCAAGAATGAGGGAGGCAGCGAAAGTGGGACGGGAGCAATGGATTTCCGTAGCCTTTTGCAGTTTTCAAGCGCATCCGACTGTACGAAACTGTCAACGCACGTACTATATAGTACTACGGATATTAGTAAGATTTTGACGCTGAATATAAAAATGGCGAAAAATGTCGCATTCGAAATTTTAAAAACGTAACCGATTGTAATAAAACCACGTTAAAAAAAGAGCTTTCATTGCGATGTAATATTGGCAACACTGTATGAAATGCTTGCAACGTAGAAATGTTCGTAGTACGGGTCACCGCCGCCAGGCGTCCACGTCTCCCGTTGCATAAATTATTTTCACTACGAGACATTATTTTTGCGACTTCGGGTCGTTAAGAAGGGATACAATTCTGGGACACACTGTATACAGGTACTATATTGCATGATTGTAAATCGATGTGTTTCTCTATTTCACGGGTATTATACAACAATAATTATTTTTTCGCATTGTACAAATCAGTTTTTGCCGTGGAAAATTGCACCCATAAAGTTCCGAAGTAACCTGCTTTTAAAGACTTAACGTCATGCACAAAAACTCGGCAGTAAAAACGGTGAAATCACCATGACATATTATAATTTAGGAACACGTAAGATAAAATTAGGTGAAATTGTAATTAGTAGAAATAAATGATATTCAACAAATATGTCTGTTACGCTCATTGGTTGAAAAGTAAATATTCTTATACAGATTTTAAAGGGATTTATTTTTAAATGTTTATCGGAAAAACGAAAAACCATTATGAAAACTGAAAATTCTTCTGAGAAATTCTATAGCGTTATGTTTATATGCTCGGATAATAGTACACTATGAGAAATTCGAGGAAAGTGCTTTACGACTCGCGATTACGAATGAATTATTGTCAGTGTTTTAACGTTTTGGAGAGACGTCGAGTACAGAAGAAAAAAAAATAAGCGATCAAGGCAGTTATGTATTTTTACTGATTTTATTGACGTGAAAATCGTCGCGAGAAATTTCTCGTGAACATTTTCTAGAAAATATTGCGTAAAACGAAATAACAATAGCAAGATACATTTATAACAGATCTCATAAAATACATTGTTGCCGAGATCAAAGTAACAATTTTATCGAAGATTAAACCTGAATTATCGCGACGAAAGTATTTTTAACGTGTAGTACAGGTCGTCGCCGCTAGGCGCTACCACTTTCCACAGGTGAAATGGGTTTTGATTATATGTACACATCATATTTAGCGACGCGCCTAGTTTCACGTACGTCTATATACTCATTACATTCAAATGTGATTCGTGTTATCGTTAAAATTTAAATTCTGCATAAAAGATGAAAAAATGTTGTCTATGAATTTCGGGCTGTTATTGATTGTTTTTGTAATATATATATATAATGCGCATAATCGCAATGGCAATGTACGACGTATAAGTCATTCGTACTGCATGCATTTTGTCACGTGCATTAGCAGGATATTAAGAAACATATCGAATAGAAAGGAATTGAGTAACATCTTTCAAACATGTCCATAAAAAAAGAATACCATTTCATTATGTGTGTCATTGTAGAAAGAAATTTAATGGCAAAGCGGCATTTGTCGTTATATATGTTTAATTTATTTCTATAGCGAGTTTAATACTTTTTTATTCGCTGGATTGCATAAGAAGATGTCCAATCACTCACTCTAAACCAATAAAAATCATCAGAAATTAGAAATCTAAAAAAAATTGCATGTAAAATGTAATATTTGTCGGAGGTCGTATAAAGTATAGAGATTAGAATTATTTTTAGCTCGTAATGTAAATAATTTCTGAAAATTAAATATAGCTTTGATAGTGCTGCTTCAACGGTGTCTTATGTATAACTTTCGAACCAATGAAATGTAATATATATTAATCCATATATACTATATATAATGATTTCGAACTGAAATTAGCGTGCTCCAATAATATATCCACCAATAAAGGTGCGAGGGAATCTTGTCCGCAAAAGTGATTGGCCGGCAATAAAACGTCACTCTTCCCCAGCTGGCATTCTCGGAATGAAAATTTTCTTGCCGCGTTAAATGAAAGACAGTATGACAGCAATTATCATACAAATTAATCTGGACTAATAACTCGCCTCGAGATATACTGACAACGCCAAAAGCGAGGAGAAACCGGGACGAATATGTGTATACATAACGAGCGGTGCGATATTTGAAACAGGCGCCATTTTTTATGTACATTCGCCTGCAATTTTACAAAAATCACGAAGTTACACATATGTAATTTTTTCATTATTTATTTATATGTTTTCGTTTAAAGAATGATTATAGTGTTGCAAAGTACGTATATAGTAAGCAGAAGTTAGCGGAAATGTAACAAACGACCTAACCTAAAAAACGTGGACACGGATTCAGGAGATACTCCGAAAACTGTTGCGTAGCTCTATAGTAAATATAAAGTGAATATACATGTAGAGTATATATACCTGATTGACAATGAAAGAAAAAAAAAGGTTTTGTGGAAAGGTTGAAAATATATTAACATAACCTCAAAACTATGATAAAAAGGTACAAATTTCTATACTGGTTTATTATTGCTTAAAATGATTTTCGTTTAATCGTGGCCACAAATAATAAAAAATACTCTCGAAAAAGGGACTTTTTATTTCGCATCAGCGTATATAAATAAATTCAAGATCCAGAAAACCACTTGAAATTCTTCGCGAAAAACGATCACCGCCTTTCACCGCACGGGAAGAAGCACCTGTTCCGATAATCCGTAAACAAACGACGCATTATTACCAGAAAACCTTACGTATATATATACATACACACAAAAGCGGCACAAGTGAGACGGAGATTTGACATGTATTTGCAATTTACATATATGTACAATTCTTAAATGCATGTATATACTGTGACACTTTTAAATTTGCTCACTCGCAAACCCTACCGCAAAGATTATTTCTTCGTTGTTCGAAAATCTCGAATTGTTTGAATTATACGATCTTATACGTAGCGGGTAATGGTGGTTTTCTCTTCAATTATTCTTTGTATTAATACCACTAAGAGAAAAGAAATGAATAAAGTGAATTTATAATAAATTGCATATAGAAAAAGTGTTCGAATTTTTCCATAGGTGGTTGCATGAATGATACAGCAATTATACATACACTCAAGGACTAATCTATATATTCGGTATGTATGATTTTTAAAAATCGTTCGCCATATTGTATACGCCATTTTGAATACTAAAAATCTGATGTCAGATTCGTGTTCAGCGGCCTTAAAAACCACAGAGTGACAAGTTTCAAGTGAATTTAAGCCAATTAAGGCATTTCTTTGCACCTTATCCGCCATATTGAATCAGCCATTTTGAATTTCTTATTTTGACACTTTGGGTTTTAAATTAGATATAATTACCTAAATGTTAAGCCTTATTAGGATTATTTTCGTGTAAACTAATTTTGTTGGTCTCTCGTTGAGGTGGATCAGTTGGATATATATATATATATATATATATACGCATTTTCCACAAATACTAATCCATATATGTATATATATGTATAGATCAGTCCTTGAGTTTATGTTCAATTGCCTTCTCATTCACGCAACGATCTATGGAAAAAAAATATGTGTGTGTGTGTTAGTATATTAATAGTAGAGTGTACAAATAACAATTTGAAAACCATTAACAAACAATACATCGCACCAATTGACCACTTTGTGGTATTGCACTTGATGCAAGAATTTTCTCTTTTCTCGTTCGCTCGTATAAAATCCATAAGTACATATATGACACAGTCGTAACTTCAGCTACTGTCAACCTGACCACTACGTTTCACTATATACACGTTAGTTTCTCAAATGAAATTCACTAAATTCCTATATTGTTTTCTTTCATTTTTTTTTAATGATGCTATATTTGCGTTATCGTATGGATATTTATGAAGAAAGCGTAATATATATATGTCCACCTAATCCACCTAAACAAGAAACCCCCTATCAACAAAATTGCTTTACACGAAAATAGTCCTAATAAGGCTTAAAATTAAGGTAATTATGTGGCAAAATAAAAAATTCAAGATGACTGATTCAAATCAACTCGGTGATTTTTAAGGTCGCTGAACACGAATCTGATATCAGATTTTTAATATTCAAAATGGCGGATCCAATTTGACGAACGATTTTTAAAAATCATATCGAATTTAAATGAAACTCGTTACGTGGGGGATTTTTAGGGTTGCTAAACACGAATCTGATGTTAGATTTATATATTTAAAAATGGAGAATCCGGTATGGCCGATAATGCACACAAAATTAATTAAATTAGCTTGATACTCGTTAGAAGGAGGGTTTTTATGTCCGTAGAACACGAATCTGGTAAAATTCAAAATGAAACTGATTCATTTTGTACAATTATTTTTCACTCAAGTATTGTTATAATTTAATAGATTTATTTTCAAGATTGTATTTATTGTTACATTTCGAAAAACTCCATTTATCAAAAATTGTGTTTCGACATTGATTAATTCCTTTAAAAAAATTTGTTGTTGATTTACTTTGATTAATCCAAGGAGAAATATTTGTTAAAATTGTGCTTTGATTTTTTATTTTGCCACTTTGGGTTTTAAAGTAGATATAATTATCTAAATTTTAATCCATATTGGAACTATTTTTATCAAAACCAATTTTGTTGATAGGGGTCTCTCGTTGAGGTGGAATGCCTCATATACATAATATATATTTCTTTTTCTCTTGAGAAGAAGTAAATTAAAACAATTCGATAGTTTTCAGCCCGCAATCAGGTGAAAGCAACAGAGAAAGAATTGATAAGCGTGATTTTTGCTATACCAAATATTGATATTTGTATATTTCATGCATTAAATCTAACCTCAAAATCATTGAATCGATGTCGCAAATGATTTTCTTCAAACTGTACTGTTTACATCTTGATTCGTAGCAGCAAGTTTCTCTTGATACTTTAGAGTTTTAGTAGTTGTTCCATACGTCAAATCGTTCCAATCTCTTCCTACAATAACAGTTTTAAGTTTTGAGGTTAAAAAACTTATGTAAATACAATATATAGTGCGGCATTCCAAAAGACGCCTAAAAAAGATATATGAAGAAATATGAAGAAATATATAAAAAATATCTAAAATGCATGATGAAAATATCAAAATTCAAAATGGCGATTCAATACGGCGGCTGTAGTATAAAGTTACTGTACTTATATTAGTTAAAAATATTCGAAAATATCGATCCTCTTTTTTCGAATTCTACTTCCTCTTTTTTCTGACGCCATTACCCCCCCCCCCCCCCTCCCCCAACCAGTATTGAGTTTTTGATTATTTTTGTTAATATAATTCGGAGCAAAGCGATATGATAAAATCTTGGAATGTCCGCTGGTAATCATGTCAAAATGATTAATATACCTTTTTTGCGCCCGCCATTATATCCATGTTCATGTCCATCGATTAATTTCACTTCTTTTTTATCAGCAAAAAAATTCAGAAGCACAGAAACTTTTATAAGATCGCGTATAAGACGAGCTTGCGAACTGACCAATTCTATTCACAACATCACGCACTTTTGAATTTCGCGTCCGAAATTTGTCCAAGATCGATGCGTATATACAAAGCAATGACCTAACCTCAAAATTTCCACAGAAATAATATTCTGCCATGTATACATATAATCAAACGCTATATAGGAAGTACAATATCAATTAAATTCCAATGGGTTATACTATCGATTCCAACAGATTCGCGACGGAGGTAAACGCACTGCACTTAACCTCAAAATTGATAACCGGCAGCGCATAGTTTCAATCAGCGCAGTAGTCGATATAATATACTATAGGAATTGTACTTTTCCCCGCACTCTATCGCCAACATTTACGACGCGAAATTCTCGAAACGTTTAATGAATTTATTACATCCTCGTCGTAAACATAAATTTAACTTTGAAATGAAGAAAAATAAAAAATAAAAATGACCTTACTGGAAGAGCGAAAACGTAAGACGTACCAGCGGAATGCACCGATTCGTACACATATATATTATATATATATAGACTGCAAGCCGTGCCATTCCCTCAAGCTATAGACGTTGACCGCCAATTATCGATCGTTGGATCTACCGTCGAGAGTAAACTTGTTTCGCGGTTTTCGACATTTGTTCTCGTTGCTTTAATACCGACAAATTCGGGAAAATATATTTAATAATACACACGGGAAAATCGGAGCAAATGTCGGGAAAACTCCGATTTTCATATTCGACCACATATATATATAAATTCATTTGCCGGAATGTCTATCGGAGCAATGGCCGACAGTTAGCGTTATATTTATAGACATGCGGGTCAATCTGACTTATCGTCAAGTGTGCGCCTAGTCTAATAGACTATATAATCAGCCATTTCGACTTTTTCACGTCTTCAACGAAATTTATTTCCGTTAGATTAAAATAGAAATTGCTGGATTACACTTTGGCGTCGTTTTCGATTACTCTGGATACCATCCAATTAAATTATTTTCATTCGATATTCGCTGCATACGTATAGACACTTGAGTTATTCATTAGTTGGTAATTGGCGTTCGTTATGTTCCTCGTGAAACGATTCGGAAGTAGATCATTTTACTTGTCCTTTTCTACCGTAATAGTTCGATTTTTTAATCCACCATTTTTTTAATTCGAATATATACCAGGTGTCTTAAAAATATCAAACCATACATTAAAGAAACCCTTCATTCAATTTTGAATAAAAACGTTCTCGGGTGTATCCATCCTATATGTATATATGGAACACCATGTGTATTATAGTATATGCGAATGGTAAATATGTGAGAAGTATGCCAATTAGAGGGCTTTACATTATTCGGCCATTTTAATTGGTTATACTTGCCTGGTAAAACTTGTCGAGATTCGAAACGAATCCGAGGTACACCGACTTTTCTTCTTGCATTCTAATTGGACAATCTTATATCAATTTAATGATTAAATTAATTTACGATTCGATAGATGTAATATTATTGCCAATATCAAAACAAAGACAAGGAAATAACATCGATAATATATATATATGTATAGGGCAAAGTCTGCTTTCATTGATGAACGATGATATTTTTGGGTTGGTTTTGATCGGAGATGAGAATTGAAAATCGTCTTAAGCGTCGGTTTAATAATAATCGAAACTATACATCTTGGATTTATGAAAGCATTTAATATCTCTCATTTATTATGATCGTGCCAGAAAGTGAAAAGGTTCCGTTGTCGGACTAAACTTTTGCCTTATTGATGGCCTGAGTCGGGGTGAAAATATGCTTTGAATTTAAAAGATACAATCTTCAATGTTTATATAATACTTTGTATTTCAATTTTTATGATTAAATGTTTTTTTTTTTTTAAACGCTTTCATTCGTAATACTTTTTAATTGGATTCCTTTATTGGGTTTTCATTGAAAGTGTATTTTTACGATGAAGTACGTAATTACGTTTTTAATTGTGAAGCGCATCAAACTTCTTATATGTACGCGTATCAAGTGTACGTGAACAATAACTGAAGAGTGATTTGAACCCCTGAACACTCGTCCGTGTACACTTTGATTTTTATCAGGGTATAAACTGCCATTGATGACGCATAATCTAGAATTGCGTTTTGCCATATTAAATGTTTAATTACCTTTGGCCCCGACATTTCGTTTACCGAGTAAAAAAATGAAGAGATGAACCTGTCACAAGTAAAAAAACCGCTTTGAATACCCTAGCTCTGGTTGGTTTTTGACTCTGTTCCAACTATCAAATTCGTACTTTCGACTATTAACCGACTATAAATTAATTAAAAATAAGACGAATATATAAAATTGTCGGTTAATAGTCGAAAGTACCAATTTGATAGTTGGAACAGATTCAAAAACCATCAACCAGACGGTTTAGAGTCGGTTTACAATCAGTCTATAGTTGATCCGGATTGCTAGGGTAAAGTTGACAAACTCTTGTTTTGGTCTATTTTTTTGTTTGACAAATAATACTCGTTTCAATTAAAAATTGTATGTTACAAACTACATCTACAGCAGTTACCTGGTATGTTAATAATTGCCCAGTACTTATTTTTTAAAACACTCCAGTTCGTATTACGACGCCAATAAGAACAATCGATTTTCACTCCAGGGATATCTCAGGCAGAAGTTGAGTTTGTACATTGCTATTTGCTCAGCACTTAATTGCAATGAAAGCATCTTGATGATGTTGGACCAATGGGTATTGTGTTATTATTGAATGTGACTAGGTAACTTGAACATAAACTTGTGGTCAACTAAGTTTTTAAAATCTAATATAATAAGGAACGATTAACCAATAAGCATATTGATAAGCTGCACCGATGAACATCATCCGATACTCGATCATTTTACAAATTATAAATTCCAAGATATCCACGTGCAATTATCAAAAAGAGTGACATGATCAAAAATTAAATCTTATATCGAGTCATCTTATCTGGAGAGAAAGGATATGACTTCATAATCCGGTCGAAATAATCGAAGAGGCGTGTGCATGCATCCGTTATTCGTTCCGGGGTTTATTGGAGCGCGACAGATTCCGGGACCACCAAAACCACGAAACGATTCTCCGTTTTATGTTTGCGACTTGTCGAAGAAAGTCTCCAGGAGAAAAAGCTTTAATCGCTCCTCTAGAAGGAATGTTTTGTCTTATCCGAGCAGAGACGCGACACACGTGGCCAACCATAGAAATCGGCCGCAGGATTTATCGATAGTCGCGGCTTTCGTTACGACGAGTGTTTTACGTGCGGGAGTTTAGCAAATCAAATTTAACGACGCCCATAATGTTCTTGCGCGACGAAGAAATAAAAGAACGAAGGTTGGCGGCACCGCATGCCGGAACTGACGGCTGTCGTGTGCCACTGCCGGCTTTGATTGGTCCTCCTTATCTGGCATCGGGAATGTTTTCGGAAAAACTTAATTGTAGAACAAAAGAATCGTGAGGAATGCTTCCAGGAATCGGTCATTGACTGATGCCAAGGTCATTGGCTACGATTAGACGTTGATTGTTTTAATAAGCGTAATCTTTTTTACTAAAGGAACAAAGAAATCTAATGAAATGCTCATCTTCTCTTGTTGGTTTATTTTCGTCATTTTTAGTAGTAAATTTGAGTAACATCCATTATTTTTCGTCGTTGAGTTGTTCGTTAGTCATCGACAATTGTTGATTGTCCAAACGTCTTTTCAAAAGGACTTTAAAAAAATGTTTAACTACTTGGACACCATCTGGTTATGGACATCTACTGATGAGGAAGTGGCAATTGCGTCACTTAAAATAGTTCCACATAGGGTTGGTACGTGCAAAACCTATCGGTGTGCGGTTTAGACATGGGCAGTTAAAAATGTCTAACTTATATTTGAATGTTAGATATTTGCTTGGGCTGCAGGCCACTGCAGGATTTACTTCTTCAATTTAATTTTGTTGTCGCGCTTAAAACGACCTGGACCAATCTTAGCAGGAAAGTGTTTAGGAATTATTACCTTTAATTGCAACCCAGTGATGGGTAAACTTGTTTGCCAATATCGGACCAAAAACATCAACGATTACCATCTGTTAGGACTGGCCTTATGAGATGCTGAATGTTCTCTATCAACAATTCATGCCACTGACATTAATGCGTAAATGTAACAATCGTAGGTTATTATCACTCTGGACTTGTTTCAAACATTTGTTCTCGATTTATTTTAATAATTCTTTATTTTAAATTTATAAGATGACAACATACCAGAACGCTAATCAGGAATCAGCGAACGTAAGAATTTAAGTGAAATGCGGGCGGGCTTTCTATAATATACCATATGCATATCAATAGGGTTACATTATGATGCGTAATATACTTACGAGAAGGCAAAATTCAATTCGATTTTTAGAAACGCGACAAGAGTGAACAATCGATCGAAAACAAAACAGATATCCTTTATCGATTGATTCATAACACAAAAAGACGAGATTTGGTATTATGGTGGTCGATGCTCCAAAATTATACGAGTTATAGGACAGCAATATATTTCAGTATATTTTTGCATTTAATTACGAGCTCGTCTTAAGCCCTCCTTATTTGCTTACCTTCGTACCTTCTAATTAAAACATTTTAAAGGTTTACGTAAGGTTATTTACGGCACAGAAAAGCAGCAGATTTAAGATTAGAAATGTAAATTTTCATTAGATATCTCCCTTGGACATATCCCTGGAAATTTGTTGCCTGAACTTACGTGTTCATTTGGTCCCATTGACCTTGTGTTTATTTAAAAGTACGCATGTCAGTGATAATACTTTTTTAAAAAGTGCAACATTGTTTAAACGTTCCTGAAATGTCTTTTAAGCATCATAACGTTTCTTATTAACGTTCTGCAACAATTCTTGAGTGAGATCCGCGAAACGTTCATAAAGAGTTAACGAAATGTTCTTTTTTAAACATTTTTAAACATCCATGAAACTTAATTTAGAGCGCTTTCTTATAGCGTTTCAAAAACGTTTCTAAAACATTCATTGTTGTAACGTTCGTCAAACGTGCATGAATCGTTCGTCAGATTCATAAAGCTTTCATAAAGATTTTAAACGTTTCGAACATTTTTAAACGTTTATGAAACGTCTTTTAAACATTAGTGAAATGTACATGAAGCGTTCTTCAGGAAATTATGAAATGTTCGTGAAGGGTGAATGAAATGTTTTTAAAACGTTATCGCACCTATACGCAGATATGGCAATGCTGGAACGGAGTAAAAAAGGAAAAAGAAATTCATTTTTAATAACGTCGTGAATTAATATTTATAATTGTACTGCAATTCGATAAAACGAAGGTTAGAAAAATGTTTAAACCACGATACGCAATTAAATTGCTTAGTGGATCAATTAAAGAAATATCGCGACAAAGCCGTTGAAGTTGAAAGATTTCGAAAGTGTCGCATATTATTTTCTTAATCTATGGTCGGATACAGGAACTGTATAAACATACAGATTCTTATCATCCCACGGTAATGACGTAACCCCTTGTTGCGACTGCTTCAGGCCACTTTAAAATATATATCCTACACTTCCGCACGACACAACGGTGTAAGGGAACATAATATACTGGTTTCTGATTTATGCTCGATTTCAGATGGAAATATCGACATTGAAATAAACTGGCTTGAATGTGAGAGTGTTATTCTTCCGGCAATGTTACTTTTGATACACGTCTGTTAAGTTATGTTTTTTATCAGTCTGTAATTTGTATTTCTTCTTTTCTGCTTATCCAGAATCATTTGTAAACTGTTTTACATTTATAAGAATTTGCAAATTTGTTGAACTAGTAACTAAAAATACATCAACTTTTGATGTCGTGGTTCGACTCTGCGATTCCCACACACAGTAGGTCAGGTGTATACTAAAATGTATAGATCGAGTATATATATACAAGTATTGTTTATCAAAATTACAGCACGGTAGAAGATGTTGTTTGCCGTGACATTTCCAAATAATTCGAGTGTCAAGTTTGGATACGTAAACATTATGAAAATTATTGAACACATTGACTGAATGTTATATTTAGAAGATGTATCAAACCATCAAAACTATAGGTTAATCATAAATCGTATTTGATTGCACGTCGTTGCATTTCAAATATATATATGTATATATACGGTAATGTATGGTCATATTATGATAATAACAAAGAAAAAGTCCTAATCTTAACTTGTTTCTTTTTTTTTTTTTGATAAACATATCCCGATGGTGATTTGTAGACATGAAGAATGAAGAGAAAGTTTTTTATATGTATATATAAAGCTGATATATATGTATCTCTGGCGTTTTTAATACACCTTTTAAATAGTTACTTCAGTGCAAAACTTTTTCGAAACCACACGTACACATATGTTCATATATATGATAAAGAGTCCATTCATGATTAAGTATAGTAAAAACCAATCGTCTAATTAATGAATGTTCTTATTCATCTTCTTGTTCGTACATGGCCTGAAGATATGGTGGATGTCATGATCACTATGTTTACGCGTACAAACCAAAACAGAGTAATCTGTCATATATGAATATATTTCTGCTAATAAACCTCTAAATAAATACATATATATATATATATATATACATATACACAATGTTAAAAAACAATATTTTTAATGATAATAAGAATCCAATTGAGTCTTAAAGTAAATGAAATTGATTATCGAAAATGCGATGAAATTAAGAAAATTAATTAGCATATCATGATAAAACTATTAACCATAATAATACATGGTCAATGAAACCGAATGGACTCTTTATCATATATATGAACATATGTGTACGTGTGGTTTCGAAAAAGTTTTGCACTGAAGTAACTATTTAAAAGGTGTATTAAAAACGCCACTCAAACCCCCCCCCCCCCCCCCCCCAATTTTGATACTAAAAATTTATACGCCGTTAAGAATTGATCCATTTACTAACATTGATCTCTTATGTAACCACTGGTTTATAGAATCAGTTGAATAGCAGGTAACATTTCAATCTTACGATGATATGTGGATGACTTTTTAGTTTGTTGCTATTAAGTTTATCAACATCGATAAATACACAAATATCAGGTAATATATGAATTTTCACTTTTTATTAACGGCCGCCTCGCGATGTCAGTGATTTGAGGTAAAAGCAACGTTTATAACATTTTACGCCGTGGATAGAAATCTTTAAACTTAATGTTGATAAATGCAGTCATTTATTAATTTATGTGCCACAGCCAAAGTATGCAGTAAAATCACGTTTACGAGAATATGTTCATGTTTTCATTCTTATTCGTTTTTGCATAGCCATGGATATTTGATTACTGATGGTTTGATTATTTTCATCTTTTTGTTCTAACAAGATATATAAGCATCATATATGTGCTGGAATCGATGGTTTCGTTTCACAATTGTTATTTTTTTTGTTTGAAAAATTATATTTATTTATATGCGCATACTTGCGAGAGTTTCAATGTGGTTTCACTTTGCTTATAATATTCGCAAAATATTGTGAATATCCATATGTTAGTTTAGGTATGAATCTGGGATATACGCAGAATATCATACATATATATTCTCAGAATATTCTTCAGAATATTATTATTATTATTATTTTATTCAGAATAATACGCAATGTTCGGTGTATATTCTCAGAATATCGGCGCCAGAATATCGTATATCGTGCATTATTCGTAGAGTTGTTCGATTTTCAAAAGTGTATCATACATATATATATATATATATATATATATATTAACAGAATATCAATTGTTATCTGGGTACATATATAAAATATTATAAAATTCAGAAAAATTCTAAACTTCGGCAGTCACGACAACATGTTACGACTATATTATTACATAATCAATTGTTTATGTAATATTAAATATATAATGTACATACAAAAAAAACATTTTCTATAGAATAATTATCAAAATATGTTTGAGAAATAATATTTAAGATCGATACAATATTATTATGAAGTAACAATGACATTATCAAGGCATTCTACTGCAATTATAATGTTATACCTTGTAATACTTGCATGAATTGTATCAAAACTGTAGTTTGCATTATCGGAATAACGACGCGATAAAATAAATATTTGTTTAAATTTAAGGTAAAAAAGAATTTTAAAGTAAAAATTAATTATGATTAATATGTTTGCAAACAAAAATTATAAGTGTAATCATATTTTTAACATAGGTGGATAAGTATCGAAAATTTCTTTTCAAAAATGTTTTTTCAAAAATGTCAACACTATACATATTTGTATATGTAATACGATATATAAAAAATATATGTATATATACATGTATTTTTTATCGGTCACACAAAATGGCTATATAGTGCAAAGTCACACATGGACTAGCAACAAAAAACTGACATTGATTAAAAAAAAAATGTTAAAAATTAATTATCAAAAATTTATTCAGGATTTCTCTATCCGTATTCCTACCGAAATAAAGGTTTCGAAACAAAAATGAAAGGATAAACACAAATATAGAACTTATAATCAAAGGCAGGAAAACTGAAATAAACTTTGATAATAAACGACCGCAACAGTACAGAATTCCCCAATAAAAATGAGAAGCTATCTTTACAATTGTAAAAACAAAAAATCCCATGGCTACGCATAAAACGCCAACTTTAATCGATGAAGTTGTCGGGCATTCGCAGGAAACGATAAATTTGACAATCGCCTCCAATAACAACGAGACTCGAAATACTCGGCGATGCAGCCAATTGCGAATCGAGCTGGAGAAATCACGGAATCGCATTCCCCATCGGACCCGGCC
Organism: Trichopria nigra; assembly: GCA_030522945.1. Classification (NCBI taxonomy): domain Eukaryota; kingdom Metazoa; phylum Arthropoda; class Insecta; order Hymenoptera; family Diapriidae; genus Trichopria; species Trichopria nigra. Next base: position 8,619 of record JAPYZR010000489.1, on the reverse strand, counting down.
GTCTTGAAAAATGGCATAAGCGGCCGCCGGATATCCAATTCACATTTTGAAAACCAGATGTCCCAATACGATTTCTCTCGGCCGCGCATGCAAATATTTCCTCATTGTTATCGACGATCGCCTTATTGAGGGGGGCGAAAACTACGAACCTTAAATGGAAGTTCCCCTTATACAATTTGTCGCTTGGATCACCTAAAAAAAAGAGTTCCTATTAAATATTCTGAATTAAATTTTAGTAAAACGTATTTTACGATCAAACTTAAAAGTGTTTTTTAATAATTGGCCAAGGCGACTCTAACTTTGGTAAAGATAAATGTGTTATTGCTGCATTTTTTCGGGGGCGATTGAATAACCACCAACAGTTCCCTTTGATGGACTTGACCTTGAACACGAATTTCTCACGGAAACCCGATTCAAGATATGAAGTGTTTGAGGATTCATCTAATTATTTCGATTCAGTGTTGCCAACGCTTTTAGGACAACCCATTCCTTTATTCCCTTTTGACACCCAGGAAATCCAAATACTGTTTCCAACACGTTGCGACTTTTTACTAATTAATTTTCCCGGGTCCAAGAGTCCCATTGCCTCTCCAGCTAGGTTGAATCCAAATCAGTGCAAAGTTCCAAAAAAGCTCCAGAAAGTCAGTGCCATGTTGAGGAAACACCTAATCAACGCGACAGCGTTGGGAAAACATTCCCAAAAACATCCTTCCATTTCCTACACAAACGTACAACAGCAGCAGCTGGCTAAAACGTTCGTCAGCAAACCAACCCTTGCCCCAAAATGAAAAGAAATCCACAATCCAACGGGTCATTGTTGTGGACCAAGGACGGGAATAACCTTGCCGCATAACCTTGCGCCTGAAATTCTCGCTCGCCGAAGGTAGTCGTAGCAGCTGGACAAGAAGCGAAAGAGCTCGTGCAAACTATACGGTACCGTCTGTCAACCAGTCCGTCCTGTTCTCGATCACTTTCTCCGCGGAGAACAAGAAGAAAACCGCCGGTACCTCGGGCTAACGGCATCGGCCACGGTAGAAAGAGAAAGGACCGACGACGATGCAGAGGATGAACTAGCAGGTGAAGAGGGTTCGAAGAAAAGGTACGTGCACCTACGACGGGTCGGTGGCGGGCCGTTTCCCTCCACCGGCTACGAGCGACCCACTACCTTGGCCGTGGACACCACCTCCTCGCGCTTATTTCGCGAGATCAATTGGGGAAGGATACGCGCCTATATAACTACGGCGTTCCGCTTATTGGACGAAGTAAGCTGCGTTTTCCTGCACCTAGGAACCAGAGCACGCGGGCCCCGGTGGGCTTTACTGCGACCAATATGAGATTTCGCACGGGATGCGCGGTTAGTTTCGTTTCTAATTGTGAAGCTTTCATGGAGGCTTTCATTTTTCAACGTCTAACGGTGATAAGAGGGAAACAATAGTGGTACAGTAGACGGCTGTGCTTTGAACTTGACCCTTACGCCGTGACCGTTATCGAACCTTGCACGCTGGGAAGGATCGCACGATGATGCCGATATTGGGATCTGATTAGAGTCAACAGACACCTGGTGGTCAATTGCGAATTAGTGAAAGACTGCATCTCGTGAAAAATCGATGGATATCAATTATGTCGGAAGCCATGTCATTTGATTTAAGTTCGTCAAACTTAAAGAACGACACCTTGACCTTCGCGCTACAAGCCCTTATGGGTTAGGTCGAGCCCTCGCGTCAGATCCCAGTATTGTGGACGATCAGAGGTGATGGCCTTGAAATGCCTTCGATAGTGAAAATGTTTACATTTGTTCGTATTGTTCGCAGGCTGCGCTAGTTCTGCTACTGCAGGCTGTCCTTGTGTTGAGCAAGGCTTTGGACCGTACGCAGCTGCAGCAACAGTCACAGCAAATTCAGTAAGTTACTATCACAATTTCCTCTAACAAATGACATGTGTAACGTTGCTTTTTATAACAAATACATTAATGTCGAGTGTTTCATTTCCAGTAGTAACTAGTTATGGTAATGTATTTCCTATAACTGATCACTTTGGCCAAAATATGAATATCCCTCTGTTCTCCTGAAATACAATCCTTATTTAATCGCAACGTTTTTTTATCGGCAGGTATGGTACAGTGGCCCAAAAACGTATCGACTACGGCTCAGGCGGGGGTGGAGGTGATCACGACGATCATCACGACCCGGGATACTGGAAGAAGAAGCTGATCTGGAAGCCAGGCTGGAAGAAAATTTGGAAACCGGCCCAAAAACAAATCTGGAAGCCGGCGTGGAAGAAAATCTGGAAACCCGAGTGGCAGGCGACCAAGAAACAAGTTTGGCGTGATATTCAAGTACCGGCGTGGAAGAAAGTTTGGAAGCCAGTGTGGAAAGAGATTCAAGTACCAGTCTGGAAGGAGATAAAGGTTCCAGCATGGAAAAAAGTGTGGAAACCTATATGGGTACCGACTAAAGTTCCGGCTTGGAAAGAAATCAAGGTCCCAGATTGGAAGAAGGTATGGAAGCCAATTTGGAAAGAGATCCAAGTGCCTGCTTGGAAAGAGATCCAAGTGCCAGCTTGGAAGAAAATCTGGATACCGGAATGGGTGAAGATTGGCATTCCTGGTGAACATTTCCATGGGACGGACAACAACGGATGGCAGTACACCAGTCACGATCTGTGGAAGAAGAAACTGATCTGGAAGCCGTTGTGGAAAAAGTATTGGAAGCCCGCTAAAAAGCAGATCTGGGTTCCGGACAAGAAACTGGAATGGGTGAGCGAATGGAAGCAAATATGGAAACCGGCAAAGAAGCAGATTTGGATCGAAGATAAGAAGTTGGCCTGGAAGGAAGATTGGAAACAGATCTGGAAACCGGGCAAAAAGCTCATCTGGGTTCCGGACAAAAAGCTGGAGTGGAAGGAAGACTGGAAGCAGATCTGGAAAACTGAAAAGAAGGAGGAGTGGATACCGGACAAAAAGCTCGTGTGGAAAGAGGCCTGGAAGGAGATTCAGGTACCTGCGTGGAAAGAAATTTGGGTACCTGCATGGAAGAAAATCTGGAAGCCGGTCTGGATATCCGAGTGGTTCCCGAGCGAAGATCACCACCATCCTCCGGAACATGGGTGGGCTGACAGAAAAGACAACTTCGCTCAGGGCAGCCAAACTTCGTACAGTGTTCAAACACCGGAACAAGGTAATTTGCAGCAAAATAAACAGTCGCAGCCGGGGAACGATCAACCGAGGTGGGATAGGTCGTACCAAGGGAATTTAGCTACTATCACGCAAGACCTCATACCGCCACCCGTGCAAACGAGTCAGCAACTGGACGAGGCAAATCGTTTCAAATTCCCCAGTCGCTGAGGATCGTTCGTAGTTGAATAATGATGATCGTGGTAGAGCAGATGAAATTGTAGGAGAACGAGCCTGTACAAAAAATCTTTGTAAGAATACTGTATGATATAAGCCACTGTACATATTAATGTTAAGCTTCGAGACATAAGATATCTACATGCTACCCAAGCACTAGATACTTGACAGAAGGGCCCTTCTTTCCCGTGTATCTTACCCGTCCCCCCTCTCTCCCCCTCTCTCTTTCTCTCTTTATGACGCCCTTTACCTTTAACGTTTTCTATCTTTCCAGAAGCGCGCACGCGTTGTTACGTTTTTCGATCTATTGTTAACTAATGCTAACAAATAAAGTTTAACTGTATTTTGTTAAAAATTGTGAACTTTTCATGATAGATAACTTCCTGGTATGTAATTCTTCATAGATAGTACATAAAATATTTTTGTTAAAAAACCTGGTCTCGATCATTCGTTTCCTACCCCAATCTCGAAAATGACAATGAAATCCTTCTGGAAAAATCTAAGAGGACTTTCTTCAATCGGACATTCATCTGTTGTTTTTCTCGCTTTTCCGCCTTATTGTCATTGTCCCGCAATCGATCGTTCGAAAGATCGAATGACGTAACGGCCTTAACAATGGACCTGCCGAATTTCGGTTTGCCTGATACGGCATCGGGCAAAATGGAACTTGGACAGACCAGGAGAAAGCGATCTGCTAGGTATGAAATAACGAGCGACGATGCGGGGGAGTCAAGTTTGTCTACAGAGAAAGTACGGCAGCTGGCACCCACACTTGTCACTCATATATACATTCATAGCTCTTCCGAAGAAGGTTCATTCGCATTGTGGTGACGAACGCGCGTGACATGTCGAAGCACTTGCCATGATAATAATATGCTCCTTCACGAATGTGAAATGCGACGTAGGAAATGGGTACTCTTACTTTCGTTTTTTTACGGATTTTTTTATTGTTATTTGTTCTTTTAATTATACTTGAATAATTGACCTGGCTCTTGTTGGGTTACGAAATCGGTTATGGAAGAAAATTACCAGCGTAATGAAATTGTTTTTTTATTTTAATAACTTCAAGAAAATTATTAGATTTTCTAATATGAAAGACTGATTCTGTCAAATTTTTCGATAAAAATTTACAAATTCCATTGGGTAAAGAGAGTCAGTGGAGGCAAACAGTTAACAAAAACAAAAAAAAAAAAAAGATCCAGAAAAAACAATTCGAGAGATCTTGCGAACCGGATTCCGAAGCGTTTGCGCGATGTCAAGATCCAAAAGCCTTAATAAAGTCAAGCGCGTTGATCGTTCGCCTTTCAAAAGTGAAACGCTTCCTTATGGGAAAACGACAGAATGCATGCCGATCCACGACCGAGAGGAAAAGAAGTCAAGTACCAGAAACGCTGAACTAGACTTTTCACTCCAGCACATGGAGTGCAATCTCAATGGAGTGACTCAATCCAGCAAAGGAGAGATCATTCGATCGGATCGAAGCTTTTCCTCGTTTCTGGAATAATGTAAGCAATGACATTAAAACAGACGTAGAACTATTTCTCCTCTTCTAAATTGTTGTAATGGAGCATTTAGAAATCACGAAAAGTCAACGCTGTCACTGTAATCACGGTCTCGATCGAGAGTTTTTCGACGCTAACTATTTGTGCTATCTTGTAGCAGTATAACTTGCCTTCGGTCATCCTTATTATAGTCAATTAGCGACTTGAAACTGGCCGCTCTAGACACGGCAGTAGGCAAACATCATTGACAGTCTATAAAAATACTTGAATCGAAGGTAGCTACGCCATCGTCTTCGTGCAAACATTGTTCAGCAAATTTGTGAAACCGCTTGATGTTGGCGGAATTTTAACAGTTTTTATTTCTTATATAATGAATATACGCATACATTTGCGTAAATTTGCATACTTGCATAAAACCGACGACTTCATAATAACTGTGGATAGATTTTCGAAATACAAAATGGCCGATCCAACATACAAAAACGGTCAATGTTTTGCAGAATGTTTAGAACTCTACGAAATTATCGGTACACTTTTTAGGACCCTGAATCCAAATCTGCTAACCTATTTCCAAAATTAAAATTAGCGAATGCAATATGGCGTCTAGAAGCCTTGACAGATACTGACGATAAATCGCCAAATTTCCATTTGAAATATGCATCCCCACTTAGACCATCTCTGACTTCAAGGAGGATCAAAGGGAAAGAGTCAATATTCCAAAGCCCGATAATTTCAGTGGCAAAAAGACCGGTCGCGTGTACAATAAGAAAACGGCAAAAACGATGGTCATCACGACGACCACTATAGGATTTCAGAAGAGTAGCATTTGCCGGACTTTTACCGAGCGCACTCGTAAAAGAGCGCATTACGATCTAATGAACTTCAATGACGTTTGAAGTTTGCTCGCCACATACTAACGCCTCGCAAAACACACTTTCGACTAGGAAATCCTCGCGCAAATTAAAAGACATCCGAGTTATATGATCATCCGCTCTACCCAACGATAGTGCATAATAAAGGTGGTCGATTATAACAGCCGGAGACGAGAGCGAAGTTTCGCACTCGCGTGTACCAGCCTTCTTGTTTCGAGTTAATTAACGGTTTGCGCCGTACCGAGCGAGTAAGAGATTGAGCAAGTCGGACCAGAGGTATATGTAATCGCTTCCTATACATATACATATACATATTTATATATACATTGTTTATAAAGCACTTGCGAACTTACATACGAAATTCCGGAAATGGCACGTGTGAAATGCGCGCGCACTTTCCAAAAAGGAGATTCGCGATTGGACTAATGGAAAGCCAAGTAAGAACGAGAGCAATTTAGAACGATAGAATCTCGGTTTCGTAGGAAGGTCATCATTGGGAGGCGTCTTTTTTTACCGCTTGTTACGTATGTTCTTTCTTTACGCACATCGGTAAGATTTGCAATTCGAATCGGTCTTGAAAATAGAGTCGTCGAAGACGACTGAGGTCGTCTACGAGCGATTGTTATCGTTATCTGGAGTGGAATCGGGAGAAATACGGTGGGTTGTTACGGATCAATCTGGAGATATCAATCTGATGCAAGTTGTAAATCTGTATGATAGTCTGGTTCTTCTGACCGGATGAATTGTTCCCGTTAATGAAATTGCTACTGTCTATCAAAAATGAGCCATCGTTCCTATCTGCTCTGGGCTTTTATTTCCATCCATATTCCATTGGAATTACGAAGGGACAATTACCATTTAATTACTCATAAATTATCACACGTGCCAAGGACCAAATACCAACACGAGTATGATGTACAGGAACGAAACAATGAAGCTAGGTATCGATGCTCGATATGTCAGAAGTACTATAGTCTATTCTCGGGGTTTTGCGTAGAGAGATGTCAACAAGTGACGTCTTGTTGAAAATTAGAATTTTGCTCAATTGTCAATTGTCACACGAGGTGATTATCATTATTGGTCGTGTTCGATTTGCCACTTTTAACGATCTTCAATCTTCCCTTACGTTTATTTATGTTTATTACAATTACCACTCTTATACAATTAATTTCATCTCATTTCGTCTACAATATTATTTTGATACTTTACTTCTTAAGTATATACATACAAAAATGTCCGAATAATAGGCGTCGATCAAAAGGCGAATAGTAGACAGTAACGCAATAAATAAATGTAAAAAATGATTTCACTTTTATCACTTTTGTATTTTCCTTTGTCTCCTTTCAGATGATTTGATTCGTGTATGTTATCTGATTACCTTTTTTCAATTCATTCATCATCTTATATTCATCAATTTATCTCACACCACCGCATGGACAAACTTCGACACCCTAAAACTAGTCGATTCAAATGAACCCATATCAAACCCCTTTTGTAGTGTCTTATACATTAATGATCTTCCCTCCGCGTGATTGTCTCTGGTGCCTCCTTTGTGCAGATGAAGCTTCTGATGCGGGTCGAATCTTTTGACGATGCGCGCATAACAATTAAGAATGTCAGTAGTACGTCACCGAACATTTGTTATATACTCGATTGCACGTTGTTTTTTTATACAGTTAAAAAACATTATTTTAGGCAAAAAAGAAATAGTAATGCGAATTGTAATTTTAAGTGTAAATGTTTAGATAATGAAAGAATAAAACTTCATGAATATAACCATGATGAGCAAAAATTGATAGAAATGACAAATCTGTAATCAAGTTGAAAATTAAAAATAAACTAGAGGCTTCGACCCTGAGGCCTTCGGCCTATAGATTGACAGATTTTAGTATCTATGTCGCCCTGTCTGGCTATCCTGGTTCTAGAAAGTAAGTGTATTTGTTTGCCAAAGCTGATACGTAAAAACGTGTTGATCTATTTTTATAATTATTTACATTTGAGAACAAAGGAGGGTTTTTGAACAAGTAAAACATATTGTTCCAACAAAGCTTAATACTTCACTGGTTGCAAATCATAAGTGGACATTTTTCGATCTCACATATGCACATCATATGATTTTGAAGTTTGTTTTTTCAAACTTTTCGTAAAATGATATTAAAATAAGATTGTTGTGATTGAAAAAATACTTCCGAAGGGCGGAGTCACTTGTGTTAGGTGTATAAAAGCATCACAATGGGTTATTTTTATCGGGGACTCACAATGGGACGTTCGATGTTATCGTTCCCTGAAAAGCATAGAATTTTGCCCCGACATTTATATAAGGAACTGAGGAAACACTGACAATTCAGTGCTTCCAAAAATGTTCTCGGTGTTAGTGCTTACTTTAGTGATTATTGCTGTTTGTTTGCACAGTTGTATAAAACCTTACAAATTTCCGCCAGGTTTGTACGAAATTCGAAAATTTACCACATAATACGTCAAATTAGTTGATTCTCGTATTGATATCCAGTTTTAATGAAATACGACCTTATATTTTTACTCGAAGATAATATTTGAACGATTCGTTTAGTTTGGTTTATTTTATATTGTGTTATTTATATTTATAAAAATATTGAATTTATCATTATACCAAACATATTGTTTCTGTAAAGATTTGATTGCCAAGAGCTAATAATTACAATACCTAAACCCTAGTAAAAAATGACATCAGTTTCTGCCTTATTTTCAACTAGGGTAAAAAAATATCATATATCTGCTACTGTTGTTTGCATTAAAAAAAAAAAATTTACTAGCAACCATTGTATATGAGACATTCTTTTACAAACCGGACAGTTTTTGACCGACCCATCTCCAAATTGCTTCATAATTTTTTTACATGTTCTAGGCATGAAATAAG
>JAPYZR010000488.1:0-52007 GCA_030522945.1 Trichopria nigra | reverse complement strand
AATCACTGTTATGTAACTGTGCCAATTTTGAGGCGACATTTTAATGTAACTGTTACATAATTGTGACATAACTTCTGTGATTGTTTGCTGGGTGGTGACGCTTTACTTTCGATACGATCTCAAAGCGATCCTGCCATTGGCGATCTGCGATAATCGAAGCAACCGAGTATGAACCTTTTCAGACATAAGCATCCTGAATTGCTCCGAAGTGGTTCCCGGGGTAATTTGTGTGCGCTGTATTGTTCGGAAGGCTTTAGCGCGATGAAAAAGACGCGAATCCATCCTGCGTTCGATCCTTTATTTTATTGATCCAATCAGTTCAGTGGGGTCGGTTAATGGCTTTAGGCGCATCAAATCAATCACGCAGTAATCGTCTAATGCAATTGCTGAAACCAATTGTCGCTTTTTCCTGGGCCAGTAACTGCATCTATTAGCAATAGGGTTTGTAATTTAGGCGTGAAAAGCAAAATAGCCACTCGTTATTGGTCAATGAATAAAGGATGCCCCGATTCCTCACATTGCGCTTGCATTTACGGCGATTAACCGCTCTGTGTGTAATGCCCGTGGCGTAGGACGCATCGGATGTCCGCATTTCATGGCTCCGGAAGTAATACAGCGTCGGCAATATGGAAAACCGGGAGATGTTTGGTCAGCCGGTGTCCTGCTGCACGTACTCCTCACGGGAACGCTTCCTTTCATTGGCTCGCGGGAACGTCTACGTGAGTCCATCTGCAGAGCACGAGTCCAGGTACTTTTAATACTTTATCGTAGGTTAAGTCAAGCAAATTATTATAGTCTTAATTTCTCCATAATCTTGATTCAATTTAAGAAAAGCTGAATGTTAAGTGAAACGGACTTTTTTGAAATTCTGTCTTGGCCTTACAGGATCGATTGACATAATGTGCATCAGCCATCGAATTGAGACTATACAGAGAGACTGATACGTTTGCCATTACTATACCACAATTTCAATAATTAAACGTAGATTGGACGATCAGTGAACGTCCAGTTTACATTCATTACAATGAATGCCCGATGGACGTTCCTTGTGTGGTAGAGTGACGTACAACGCGAGACCAACATGGAGTCTATCAGCTGACATAACTTCTTTCCCATCACTCTCCTACGTGAACGTAAATGTTACTGTGGTCTTGGTTTCTTGGCATCCTTGTCAGACGCTGCGTCGTCTTTGTCGTTCGTATTGACGTCATATGTCTCTTAGTGAAGTTGATGTTCCGACTTACGACGACGATATCCTCAAGCCTTTTTACTCCTGCCTTCTGTCTATAAGATAATATCGACAATATGTCCGTCGAAATATCTTTTGACGTTGCCCAAACAAAACAAAAAAACACGTGGTACGGTAATATTTCTTATGGTAAAAAGTGTTTACTTGCTGACATGTCGAAATCGATCCCCGTAGCCGCAGAAAAAGAAGTCTTTTCTAAATTAAGAACAGCCGCGCTTTGCACATTGCGCTGGCTAAGTAGCCGAGTGAGAGAGAGAGAGAGTTTTGTCGTAAAAATAAATCCATAACGGTGTATATATAAAAATGTAGCGTAATAATGGCGGATAAATTAATGTAAATAAATGTTGCAGATGGACTCGGCGTTGTGGGATCCGATTAGCGAGGCGGCGAAGGATCTGGTGCAGCGCATGCTGACGGCGGACGTGAACCACCGAATCACGATTCAGGAAGTCCTCAATCACAAATGGCTGAGAGTAAGTTTGCGCGAATCCCACCGGAGCTCTTATCACCGTGTTATAAATTTTGAAACGTAACCGGTCCGGCGAAAATGGACCGGTATAAAATAACTTGACCGCGATTATTGGAATGAGACGGCTGCAGGAGTGAGTGAGGAGTAGTTGGCCTACACGGGGCCCACGCCACACGCTAGCTCGCGGGTCTTGGTGCAGCAGGGTGTGCTGCGGCTCGTGAGCGCGAGTACTGATGCGATCAGATGTGAGCGCACGTATGTGCAAAGACGCGGCAGACAGTGTATATGTCGGTATAGTACATGCAGGCGGTACAGGTATACGTGGTTGAGCAGTTAGCGAATGAAGTAAAGAAGGGGAGTACGAGGACCCCACGCGTATCGATGCAATGCACGTGCAAGTGGGTTATCGATCGCCTAGGGCAAAGCTCGAGCGGTTAATGAAAATAAGCTAGATATACTCTACTGATTTTCGCTCGCACATTGTCGTCACTCGAGTAGTTTATTAATACATCGCGTTACTACAGACTCACCGGACTTAAATTAGAAACTCCCGTCGATTTTACACATACGTCGTGTGCGCTAATCACGGGATTTAGCCGCGTCGAGAAAAATTGCGATCTCGATCGCAAGTTTATTCCATTTTGCGAGTCTTTATGGATTTCCAAGATTCGTCGGAAAGTGAGAAGACAGATTGTTAAAGCGAATGAGATAATAAAATTGTAGTAAGCCTAGTAGAAGAGGAAACCAGTTTCTGGCCATTGTTCAGGTCCTAATGCTGTATATTCTTATTGCGGTGAAATCTGGCCAGGTACTGCTCCTCTCATCTTCTATCGTGGAAAATGTCTTACTGCAGGAAAGGAAGAAAAAATTACGTCTTGGAATTGGAATTGCAAAATTTGTCGTTGTTCTTTACATAAATGCATTTCACGTGTTAGTAAGATGTGAAGGATTTTATGATCGCTGATCATAGATCCGTTGTCCGCCATTTTTTTTTTGTAAATCTAACTCCGGCCATTCTTCACAAGTGATCAAAAAGTCCCTTGGACCAAATTTCATAAACAGCTATAGAAATTTTAAATATTTGTCTGCCATATTTGATCCGACATTTTGCATTTTGCAAATCGGACTACGGTTTCGGAATGAGGAAAACCTTCGTGTAATAATTTCCAATGAACATTTTTCATTTACTGAATTGTTATAATCGGATGATCAAAATTTCCATGAACAAGACGCCATTTTGAATTTTTGATGAACTTTTAGCGTAATTAATTATAAAATATAGAGCGCAGTTTTTTTTACGAAAATTTATCGATATAACTTGAAAAATATTTACGTGAAAAGCAGCAACAAATTATGTCATTTACGGATGAAATGGGTTGAGTAATACTTTGCAACACTGGACAGATTTGAATCGTTAAAACTTTCAATAGTTTTCTTACAAAGTATTCAATCACGGGTTAACCAAAATTAATTTTGACTTTAACGCTCCATCACTTTTCCTGGGCATGAAGTTCGCAAATTGTTTTTCCCTATAGAGGGGATATTTACTTCGTATAGATAATTGAAAAAAAAATGTAAATTCATAGCGCGAAGTTTGAACTCGAGTTTTTCGTGCTGGTCAGGATTCATCACGTATAGTTTGGATTTTAAATTTTTATCGTATGACAAAATCAAAATTGCTAAAGATCTGAGCAATAATGTCGGTATAGAGATGTCGTTTGGACTCCTATTGTCTCTTTTAGAAAAAGTGATTTACAGCACTATTCAAAATGCAATATTTTTAGTGAGAAAAATAAACGGAGAAAATAAGTTTTTTTTTAATTGCATTGAAAATATGATATACATATATAATATAGTAGAGAATATTCCATTTTTTTTAACTAATATATAACGTATATTTTAAAATAATTGTTATTCTCCGGAGGCCGATGTTTTATCGCCAGAAATGCGCTTGTAATCTCAGTCACGAATAAAGGGTGCTGAAGAAAAATGATCAGGGTCACTGCATGATAATTATAAAGGGGAAAAGTCGTTTAATTTTATATAAGATTCCCTCAGAATGCCACGCTATAAATAATTTCAATCCGTGTTATTTTCCGGGCTCATTTTTCCTAAATTTTGCGTTTTAACAAATAATTCCAATCCTTATATAAATATAAGGCAGTTTTTGCCACGATACATGGTATAAAATTGTGAAAATGAGCGAAGCTACGATTTGTCGTTTCAGGATCGTGATAAGGGTGTGGCTCGGACACATTTGCCGAAGACAATAGAAGAATTGAAAACATTCAATGCCAGGCGAAAATTGAAGGCCGCCGTTAAAGCTGTGGTGTCCTCGGCGAGATGGCACGCACCGTTTTCGGAGACGAACGGTGACAGTTACTACGAACAAATTGGCGATGAGGAAATGATAACTACAGGTATAATATATTACCGACGTAAGATAAATCTTTGGTTAGGTTTTTTCTTTTTTAACTGTACATGATATGCAGGGCCAAATCAATATTGTAAATGAATTCTTATTTTACGCGCTTTTACGCGTCATTCTGTATTGAGGAGTTATGTCTTGAAATTGTAGATGCCTACATTATCGACTCTGCTGATGTTTTCTTTTTATTGGATTTCGATGATTGTTGAAGTTTATTAGATAATATAATGAGAATGAAGTAAATGAAAATAAAAGATGTAGTAAATAAAATTAAAAAAAATGGAAATGTATAGAGTATCGATAAATGCACTCAACATTCATGAATTTGAAATTTTTAAAACTACGATATCGACGTATTAGCTTACAGGTATCTGTAAAAGTTTCGTTACCGACACATTTACATAAATTGTAGAGAGCATAATGAATGATTTCTTATGACTTTTACAACTTTGAGTTCGCGAAAATTTGAATATTCAATCTAAATTTCGGTGGTCAGATTGTGGGGGAATGTTGGCGAACAATTTACTTAAAAAAAATGCTTAAAAATATTACCTTACGCGGAAAAAAGTATCGTTGGCATGATCATTTCTGTGTTTGATACAACCATAGTATGTTTGCTCCAACAATCAAGTTTTTTTCCTGTAATGTAGAATATTCTGTACAAATTATGCATTTTTTAATATATTTGTTATGGCAAATGATTTTAAAAATGATGTATCGTCAAAATGTTCGCAGGTGCAGTTGTGGAAATTTTAGACTCATTGGATGACATAGAAATACTCCAAGAAAGCGGTAGACTAACTCGTTCAGAAATTCTTTCCACCGTCGATGATCACCGTCTTCGAACGATATTAGATGTACGTATTATCTTCCATAACCATCCATTTATTTTAAGTATTTCGATGATATTTTTATTATTACGTTAGTCGACGTGTACTTTCATTCTCCGTCTCAGAATGAATGTAAATCATCAAAACCAGTGTGTGGAAAATTCACTTGTTAGCACGTAGTTATCAAATCTATCGAATAATTGGAACTTTGTACGTAATTCGACACAAATGTATAGGTAAAGAGTAAAAATAACGCGAGATAATATCGATCCAACTATTTAAGCGCCCCCTATCACCGGACACTCGCGGCATTGGCGCGCTACCCTCTCTCACCCCCGTCGATAAAGTAGAATCGCAACTCCTCAGCTCCATGGTAAAGTAGATTTCCAGCCCGTATGGTCGAGGGTAAGGAAGCCTTTGCAACCCCTCGATGGTAGTAGAAGGATCGATACACGGTAACATCCTCTCCGGAGTTTTCCACTTCCGGCCATTTTGCCGATGGAACGGGTTAGCTACATGAAGCCGGGGCGTTGCTGGGCTTGTTCGATTTTTGTTCGATCATCCGCCTGGACCGAGTGTGTTTCGCTCGCCTACCGTCAAGGGAGCCACATTGCAATCCAAGGATTCAGTACTATCTGGTTCGGCTTCGCGTTGCTGCAAAATTGCAGGACTCGACGGCCCCTGCGCCAAGTCTCGCTACATAAAGATGGCGGCCTACTAAGAGCGTACGCGAGCAATAAACAATGCCGCGTACGTTCACGCGAAAGCGCGTCCGCGTTTCCACCAGGGCACGTGCTCCTGCTTTCGCATTCCTCCTCATCCTTTTGTTTTTCTTCATTGTCTTCGCTTTTCTCATTATCTTCTTTGCGTCGTCCTTTTCGCCAATTACGGGCAAATGGCTATCATTCACGATGTCGCGTTAATAAACACGAGAGCAATGTACCTTTGCGAGCTGATGCTCATTGCCGACACCGAGCTCATCGGGGACCTGCTAGAAATCGCGGGCATTCTGGTGAGTTCAGTTTGTCCAATCCATTGGCAGTTTAACGTGACACGTTTCACTCATCATCCATCACGCGCGAAACGACGAAGAGTATATATATTTTCGCAAACAGCCCATTCATTTCTCATGTTTACTCGCCACTCGTGGGGCTTTTCTTTCGTTTACATTTATATGATTAATGTCGATAATACCTATGATTTCTTACGTTACGGACTTGTCGTTGTCATTGATGTATAATCCCTTTTTCACCGGCAGCACGTGCTTGACACCCTCTTGTCGGATTATAGACGTATCGTCGGATTTTCCTTTGTAGACAATAACTCTCCTCGTCATTTAGAAAAAATATAACAAAGACCGACACATTTTTCAGAATATGAATCTATTTTTTTTTTTTTTTTTCATTTATTAATTCATGACATAAAAGTGATCGTTTTATGTACGTAATTCAATTGCTTCGTTTCTGGATGTACGTGTGACAGAAAATTGTCGTCTTATATACGTGTTCGTCGTTGTTATTATTTTGAAGTCGACAAAGTGAAACAATAATGATGACAGATATAAGTCTAATCCTTCTTACTTTTACGGTGTTTTTTTTTTTTTAAGAAAAAAACTCTGTGTTTATGTCATTTTTTTTAAGCCCATTTCTGACGTATTTTTTCTATTGTATTGCTTTTTTTTGTATCTTCGGTTTTGTACAAACATATCAGTTAAGATGTCTTCTATGTCGATTTATATGATATTGCTTCTTAAGCAATATGTTTGAATCTCTCGATTCGATTGTATTAACGTCAAAACTTGGAAACAAATTTTCTCGTGAAAAGTATCTGTAGTTATATGGATATCGGATAATATTTAGGGGATTTTACTGAACTTTAATAAAAAATGACTGAATAAACATTTTCTCTTATCCAAAACTATAGAAAAGTTTTTAGGGGACAATTTTTTATACAGCACGTTTCTATTGACGTTTTATACGCTTTTATCAACTTTTACTATATCTCTCTATTCTTTAGAATTTCTCTGTCGTTTGATTCATTTGCATGTTTTCATTTTTTGTTTGTTTTTCGTTTTGTATAGATTTTTCACAAAATAGTAATCAAAGAGCATATTGTAATAGTGTTTATAAAAACGTTGATACCGTTAAGTTATTGACAAAATTATGTTGTCGATTATCAAGTATAGTAAAATAGTAAAATTATAGATTAAAATCAACATATAAAAATTTAAAGCATTAAAAAAAAAAAAAATATTCATATTAAATATGAAATGCGGTAAAAATTTAGGATTTACATTTTTTATATTCAACTCGAATATCAAATGTTTGGAAAATAGAAATATTCCGAGTTTTAAAAATTAATCTAGAATTATTATTCTGTAACACTACTTATACGAGTAAACATAGCCAATAAGTCTCACTCTTAGATTTTTCAGAAATTTGGATATGTTGAAATACATGAAAATGTATGTAAAATGAAAATGTACATAAAAGCTAGGTATGTCGGAAGGGTACCGAAAATTCGGGGTCCAACTACTTCTAAAGTGACCAATGTTTTGCTACAATAAAAAAAGTTTTGATCTAATGGAAGTGAAATCTGTGAAAACTTTAAATGGAAAGATAATTTATGAACACGTATATATTTTCTTTTTTAATAGAAATATATAAAAATATATGCGGCACTATATTTTTGAACTGTTGGATCTTGGTTTTTGAAGTCGCTGAATTCGAATCTGAAATCAGTTTTCAAAATTCAATACGGTAGATGAAATAACTCGAAAAATTATAGGTAACATTTTTCAAAATATAGTGAAATCAACATTTGACGTTTATTTTTAGTTTTGTGAGGTGAATTAAACATTTTAAAAGTATTGATTGTTGATGCGTTCTAATTTCAAAAGAGTAATTAATTGAAATATTTTCTAAAATTATTTTTCCATTTTGTCTCCACTAGTAGTAATTTCTATATTGAAATAGCTTTGAAAAAATGTTCGATATTATTAATCAAGTAAGAACAAACTTGTTCGCAAATCAATTTAAAAATAAAGAAAAATTTCAATATCACCTAAAAATAAATGAATTTGTTTACTGCTAACCGTTCAATAACGATGCCGTATATATATAAAGTTCAGTGATCCGTTTTATCCAGTGTAGGAGGTTATGTTCCAATAACATACCCCCCTCCCCCACCCCGCGGGAACGACATAATGGAAACAGTATTGAATGGAAGATGAAACTCGGTCACTGATACAATGAACAACATTAAATGAATGTAGAAACGAGAAAAGTATAAGAATAGTTACATTTCTTCAATCTAATGGCGCTAGAACCACGAAACAGTTGAACTGTAGGTCATTCCGAAATTTCAAAATTTGAGGATTTATTTCTGTAGCAACATTAGAGAAATAAACATTCGGTGACGTGTACAATATATATATAATAACGAATTTGATAATAATATCAAAATATTACAATTTCTTTTCAATATTTTTTGTTGGTAAAAACGTAAAATAGTTTGAAAGTATATATATATATAACATCACATAGCCTTTTTTAAGTATATATAATGAGATCAATTATCGTGTAATGTCTTTATTATATGTATATACATATATATAATTTTGTTTCTTTGATCGCCTTAGATATACATCTGGAAAAAGTAAATTATTGGATGAATCTTATAACAATTGTTTAATCATAGAAATTGTCCTGTAAATCAGGGGAATATTTCCGATTAAAAATGTATTTCAGTCCTTTGTCCCGAGTGAATAAGTTTCCAATCTCCACTTCATCAAATAATAAAAATATTATCTATTCGCAATTCTTGGAATTTTCTAGAATGTGACAACCACTTTATTTTTTAAATAAGAAAAATTACGCACTATAGTAAACCATTTATTTAAATCAAGAATTATTTTTTTTTAAATCGATAAATTATTGTTTTTTTTTAAAGCAATTTAATTATGGTTTTTTTTTTTTCACCAAGAAAATCATTTCTCAAATTAATATTTAATGAAATTCAAAATGAATTTTTTTTTTCGAACTACATTATCAAAAGCAACATCAGAACAAATAATTGATATAAATAAATTTATATAACATACGTTGATGAATAGGAAAATTTTCTTGTAAATTTTACAACCTAAGATGGTTATTTAGGGGCAAATTTCTATTAGTCGATTTGTCATTATTTGCAGGAAAGATTAACAGAATTCTATGAATTTTTACTTACTGTTAGTATTGTAAAAGACAAAAATGTATGGCCATTTTTATTGGAAATAATGGCATATTATCTTTTCGTAACGAAAGTCTGCCCTCGAATTACCGTATGAAATGGTAATATTTGCAAGATAATTTTTCTCCGGGAACTAAACATACATTTAAAATAAATGTATTCTTGATTCAAATTCTAAAAATAAACGACGTTTTTTCTCGCGTATAGAACATTGACAAAAATTACTTTAATGTGGGTTAGAATTTTAAATTTTATCGATTTTTTTCTTGAGTCGTGAAATTGCCATTAATTAGAAAAATAAGAACATAATATATATCACTTTTAAATTATGTATATACATTGCATATATCAATTTGATGTTCTGAAATTGTTATATACACACACACACACACACTCATATATATATCAGACGTTTCTATAAAATTGGACGTGGAAGGTAAATTCTTCGATAATGATGCTGCGCTTTTCAAAAGAAAACTTGCTTTTTTCCACAAACGAATTTGAAATTCGGTCAAAAACGCAAACTTTGACAGATTTATCGTTTTCAGCACCAATAAAAGTACTTGGAAAATTATACTTTGCTCATCAAAGGCAATCAAAAAATGATATTTTGTCGGCCAGTAATTATAAATAATGAGTAACTTTCTGCTCGTATTAACGAAAAATAAAACTAATTTTTAATATACATGAAAATAAGTATATATATATATATTAAATTGTACGACAAAATATATGAAAATTTCTTAAGCGATTGTTTTTTTGGAAGATCCGCAAGTTTCTGTGCCCGACCATTGTTTCGCGAGACACGAACAAATAATACCTCAGTATCATTGAATGTCATCGGAGTACTTAAAAATGATACGTATATATATGTAATTCCTACATTATAAATATTGACTGTACAAATTGTTTGTTTGCCGCAGATTTACGATAGAATCTCCACGTTAGTTCCCACCCCCTGTAGAGCACCACAAGCGGATGCTGTGCAGCGAGCACGCGAGGTTGAAGAGCTTCTGCGGGGGATGGAAAGGTCGTCGACCAGAAATATAGACCGAGACGACCTCCACGAACTTCAGGAACTCCTTGCTCAGCCACATTTCAAGGTAAGTTTCCCATTAAAATGTGAAAATATCATTTTTCCGGTATAAAGATATATTATTCTGGACTGACTTTGGCGAAAGTAGTGCATTTTACGTGTATATATATATATATATATATATAGGGTTTATCCTGAAACGGGGAAAGGTTTACTCTGAATTGGAAGGATTTACGTCGAAGCTCTTTTTAATGTTACGATAGACTTTTCAACTTATTTTTCGTCATATTTTCTCATCAGTCTCAGTTTTTTTTTTCTTTTTTTTTTTTATTTCACGCTGTAATTACGCTTCAAACGAAATGCCTCGCTTAAAAGCAAATCATTAATTAGACTAATGTATGATTTTAAAGCATTAACCAGATTTTAGACTTTATCTCGCGTTTTCCTCGATGCTTAATTTCATATTTCCAGACCATTTTTCCAGCGTGTTAAAAAAGATAAGTAGTACGAATTGTTTGCAAATGCATACAGATTTATTTCGTAAACATTCGCACAATTGCAGTAAGTACGTGTGTGTATATAAGTAGAGTACGTAAAATGAGTGCGATGGTGTCACCCATTAGGAATCATGAAAGCGACGTACCTAAGGAGTACATAAAGTTATGACATCCAGCTGCGCGACGTGTCAATGGCGCCATTAAAACGTTGCACACGACTAGTAGTGCTAATATCAATATCGAATGCACAGCGTGTATATATGGGCGGCACAACACCTCATGGTAATCGTCGTCGGTGGTTTTCATTTTTATCGCGGTATTTGACATTGCCTGTGATACCGACCGTAAATGGAACGCGGAAATGTAGGTCGATCGTTAAAATTCTCATTTAAAAATCCCCGTGCGGTGGGTAGGGGCAAAACGCGTGCAGAGGGTGATGGCAGAGAGAGAAAGAGAGAGAGTATAACAGAATGTAAGTGTGGGGGGAGGGGGTGAAACGGATGAGAGCAGAAAGAGCCACCGGCGATGAGTTTGATAGGCGGATGAATCTACGAGCCACATCAGCTGACTTACTTATTAATTTTCTTTTCCCGCCCGAACAAGAAGTCGACGTCCATTGTCCCGTATTGCTCGCTTTTTAACCCACCATTGCAGACAGACGTGTCTCGATATTGGCTTCGTGTATATACCCATCAGTTCTTTTTCAGCTCGCGCCTCTCGTCCGCATGGACGTCGGTGAAACCGAGCTTACCGCGGCGAAACTTGCTGAATATTTAACGAGCTTCTGTTATTTAAAAAAACGCCCGACGATAATGCGCTATTCTCCTCCTCGCGGCGGCTCCTGTTACGTCGCCGGATATCACCGGCCAATTCAACCTCTCTCAATTAGCGCCGCTATTAATAAAGCAGACTGCCGCCTCGTAAGGACCTTATACAATGTCAAACGGATGTCCCACTTTTAAATTTAAGCTCGCCGCATATATCTCGTTCCCCGTATCGATTGGCAGCGTGCTTAATTTTATAAATCTGCTTTATCGAATTTGTCGCATGAACGGATGCACCATTCGATTAAGCCGTTGCTATTTCCAAACATTGATCATTTCAGACTCGGTTTCAGTCCTCTTAATATTTACGTGACCTTAAACCTGATCCAAATATTCTCGTAATAATGGATGTATTCGTTACTTTTACGAAAGATATCGGAAAGACGATCACCCTATACATACCGCAGCAACTTTCCGAGATAAACACGAGCCTGAATTCTGTTTTAGACTAAACACTTTAAACGCAAAATTACGACAAAACACATTTATGATGGATACTTGATGAGGGTCATGCGAGCACTCATCCAAAGTGCCAATCAATAGCCAGTAATCTCTCGTATTGATTTTGAAAAATTTTGTAAAACAATGGACAGGAACACAGTATATTTTGGAGTTCACGAATTGCGTATTGGGGGGACGAACGGCTTATCAGCACTCCTGCAAATGTCGTTTGACGCGCGAACACTTGAACCTTTTAAACAGCAGATAGCAGTCTGTTGTAGCTGTAGTCCCGTCGTAATAATGCGACAGAATCAACTATTGTTTTCGACTCCTGTGGTTATACGCGGGCAAATGCAGATAATAGCGATTTAACACGATTAATCGTGATTGACTCTGAAGACCTCATACTGCAGACTTTAGGGTGCGTTCGTGAGAACACATGTACTTCAAAGACAGCATTACTTTCGTTTTAATCGATGACACTGGTGATCCAGCATTTATGCACGAATTATCCACTCAGATCACTATATTGGTAAGTCGTCATGACATTGTCATGACAACATCAGCACCAAATGATTATTATAAATTTCAACACAGTTTAAAAAAAAAAAAAAAAAAAAAATAGAAAAGTATAGACAGTACTGTTTTTGAGTACACTAGCACTAGAAGCGTAGAAGTGTGGGAAATAAAAGAAAAATATATTTTGACCTACTTCAGGAACGAGACGCTACTTTCGTGCCAGTAATAACAAAAAGTAAAAAGATCGTAATATCTCAGTTCACTTCATGATTTTCAAAGAGTTGTTTATGTACGTACATCGCAGCGAGAAAGTCGAACAAAAACGTAAAAATTTTAATTTCATCTAAGTAACTTTTAATTAATTGATGAGCGCCATTTTCTACGCCCTTTATTTTGTAAAACATTCGTTCTGTAACGGCATGGGGTTCATTGTAGGGATTGCGACTGACTTTTCCTCTTTGCCTGTACAAACGGAAAGATAATGAGTATAAACTTCCATTGCGAGAAACAGTTTCGAACAGAAAGTATATACTATCCACAATTTGTTCATTCGTTTATTCAGCGCTTAAACTGCACTACTATACTGTATTGCAGAGAGTTACGAAATTTTCACCCAGTTACTACTGGGATTCATCTCGATCATTCGCTCGTCTCGAAGCTTTCGCGCATTAATAACGAAAGTATAAATAATTATTACTTTACGCGATTATTTTCTCCATTTAATATTTTGGCTAAAGGTTGTTAAAATTTTATTCATGTTTGCTGCGATTTTACGTTTATAGCTTATATAATTTAGGTTAAAATGAAATGATCAACAATAACGTAATTCTTGTTAGCTATACATGACAAGGCAACTTGTATTTCGACAATACCGTCGAGTTGTTGCACTTTGCAGTTATTGGGGTGAAATAGGATTTGGGGGTAAAGTTCTAAAAATACATCGCGTTGCATGAGTACCTACATTTAAATTTGAAAATCGTTAGATCAGATTTTATAAAAAGTGGGGTTTATTTAATTGTTTCTTTTGTTATTACGTTAATTCTATACGAATTAATTATATGTATAAATATTTTTTAATAATAAACATTGGTCAAATACTGCAGGAAATGCGTCGACGATCATTTATTTTATCCAACTTTGGATATGCACGAGAATAATTATATTCCTAGGAGGATAAGCTCTTGATTAATGAGTTACATTAGGCGATTTTCGTATACGGCCTAATCTGGGATACGTGACTCGCCCATTCTTATCATCATTTATGCCCTTTCGAGCAACTCGTGCTTTTTGTGTCATGCGGAGAGCACAACATTGCGATCCGTCCAACGAAAGCGTCCCTTGTAAAATTCTACTGAGAGAATTCATTTGTGTAAACAATAAATGAAAATGAAGGACATTTCTTAATTGTTAATAGCGGCATTATTATTAATTTGTAAAATTTTTATTCCATTAATATCAGTATATCATACATTATTTTTCACGTTATTATTATTATTATATTAATATCATTATTTTACTCAACTTTTGTTTCTCAGTTTTACAGTCCTTATACGTCATCCGTATATGTATAGGTCGTTTCTTCTGGTTATTTTTTTCTTGTCTTTTTGTTTGCTTTACTCCGACCTACGTTCGTATCGTTCTTTCTGTTTTTAAGGAAATTTGTTCATAAAAGAAAAATCATCGAATCTATGAACATAGTATCAAGATGGTGAATTTTCGTAGTCGCACATTACCCATCTGACCTCCGATATTTAAAATTCAAAATGACGGAATCAAGATGGCGGCAGAAATTATAATGTAATTTAAAATGTACGGTTTTGCTTAAAAAGAAATGTATCGAAATGATGTTAAGGTTTTTCTACATTTCCATAACCTATATGACAATTATTAGCACCGTCTACGTACTGGTTAAAAGACAAGGCCTTTTTGCGAATCACATGAAACTTGTTTTTGTAAAAAACTCAATAACATTTCCAAAAAAATAAGGAGCTATATTATTCAAAATATGTTCCTAATTATATGAAAAATTCATAATTTTCATTTTTTTGAATGAAAATGATAATATTATGTACACCTGATGTATGATGCACGTATATATCAATGTAGACTCCTTCATCTATGAAAAACAATTTTTTTCTCAAGATAGCAATGATTTTTTACTGAAACTCGAAGGAGTGTACGAAAATCGCATTTCAAATACAAAGGGAATCAAAAATCGTATCAATTACTGCTTCTAAGTGTTTAATAAATTAAAAAATTTCTACATATAATTTGTTACACAAAAATACAAAAATTCTACGCAATTCAAAATTTCATCGATTGTATTCTATATTGTTGATTACCCCTTGTAGGAAAACGTTTTCGAAGTTATGCTAAACGTTAAAAATGAATTTTGGCATTAATTCTTATTCCATCGAAAAATAAATCGTTTATCTGACGAATTTCATTAATTTACGTATAAAATTTGATAAATGCATCTCGACATTTTTCGTTGTTTCTATAATATTCATTATTTACTTTGTTTTCTGCAAAAGAGAAACTTGGTATATTCGGGAACTATTGCCAATTTACGTGTATATTGAATATTTGTTTATTGTTTGTCCATTCAAATTTCATCACTGGTAAATTTTCTCATCGATTTCGATTAGGCAATGTTTGAATGACAGATTTCACATCACGAGTGCTTAGGTTGATTATGTTAACGTGTTTGTTTTATTTCGTCAATCATTACGGGTTAGTAACGTATTTTATGAAAACATGAAATCAACGCAACTATGAAAGCTTGTGAAAATAATGCAATTAAGTTATTTCCATGCCTTTTAATGTACATATATATATATATATATATATATTTATATAATATTTTATAATTATCTATAATTGACTAAACTTTGAAGAAAGCAAAGTATATATATATGTCCGATTTGTCAATTTACATCTTTACATAAATTTGTTACTGGTATAATTAAAAAAAAAGAGCACCTTCCGAATATAATGTCGAATGCCATAAAAATGAATAATAACCTGTTCACGCATTAACGTTTTTACAACTTGAGCTTTTAAGCCTTTTTAATGAATCGTTTGATTTTATTCAGTTCAATGATTTATTTATTTTCATGTGTATAAATTATATGTATAATAAAATATAAAGTTGTATTATTATATATCCCAATATATTAGAATAAAACAGTATATACGTATATACTGTTCTACATCAAGTCGCTTATCTATTAAACGTTCGGATAATCGAAAAACAATTTTTCATTTTCCATTGGCCTTTTAAAAGTGGAAATTCAGTCCAAATCGATAATCGTAGAATATAAGTAACGTGTGCTGCGAAGGGTTAAACGAGATGTTGCGGACCCCCCCCCCCCCCCCCCCCCCCCCACACACACACATACGCACGCGCGCATACATATATGTGTATACGCCGTTCAGAGTACTAAAGCTTTTTGGCTTCGAAGCTCGTGACGACTGCGAAAACCCTTTTTCCTTGATCGGCGACGTAAACCATACTGCAACGTCGACTGGCCTTCATCCGAGCCTGGTTCGAAACCAGTGCATCGATAAACTGGAAAGGGACTCGGATATAAGAGCAATCACTTCGGATTACTCGGGTCTGATCATCCTTGCTAGAGTTTGCCCATTCGAATATAAGCCGAAAACTTATCTTCGCGACCCTGAACGTCGAGTGCAGCGAAATTTCGCATTACTCGTCCCTATATTGACGTTGCTTTCCTTATCCTCATGCCCTTTACTTAAATTTGCATATAAAGCAACCAATAGGAGATGTGACTTAATGTTACCTTTACAGGTGAAACTGAACGGTTATTGACAATTCGCATCACGTAGATTATGCCTGAACGATGAATTTTGTTTTATACTTATTTTTTTCACAATACGTTTGTTTGTTTATTCTAGAAGATTAGATATGAATGCATCATAATTATTATCTGTAGCGTTTATATTCGGCATAAAGTTTCATATATACATTTCTTTTACTCGATGGTAGAGCAAACATTGATCTATACTACTTGAAACCTTTGGTATAATCTGTGATTCTTTTAGTAAATATCGCAAATCATTTTTTATGGAGGGATTTGCTTTTGATGTGCTTCTATAAATTTCCAATCGATTTGGTTTAACTAAAAATGCATTATAAATTTGTTGATTGATTGCATTATTTCGAAAGTTAGAGCACGATAAAATGATGTCAGGCTGACGATAACTTGATTCGTTCCACTGAATAGTGCGGTATATTTTTCATCCCAGCGTCACGGAGTCATCTGCATGGGAATTGTCGTAAAGTATTTCTTAGGTGGAAATGTCCATTTTGAAGAATGAAAACTCATTCTTTTACAAGAAATGTTCACTTCAAGGTAGAGTGTAATGTTACCACGTAAGATAACGTTGTTGAAAATCCCAACTATTTTCGGCACTAAAATGCTTTTCAAATGTGATCACTTTATATAATTGACAAAATTAGAATAATTACACATTAAAGGGTGTTCAATACCACATAAAACTTTATATTGATTTCCGAAGGAATTTCGGGCGCTGAATTCAAATCTGGCGTAAGTCACGTTGGCGTAAGTTACGCTGGCCAAGATACGTAAAGTCCAAGTCTTCCTCAATGAATGAAGTACTTTTTGGTTAAGATCAAGATTTTTCATTGTTTCATTTACGGTATAATGATTAGTTTTTACATATAGAATTCCCTGCAACCAGCAGTGAATTCCATTAATGCCTAAAACAGCTATTTTTTGCACTTCTGGATTAGGCTATCTCAAACTCCTTACGTGATGGCCCCATTATGAGACCAGATTTGAATTCAGAGCACCGAATTCCCTCGGATTAACCTCGTACTTCTTTTGTGCGATAAAAATCTTGTAAAATGAAAAAGATGACTTAAAGTTTACACTTTCATAATCTTAAATTTTATTTTTTCGTTTAAGGTTTTTTTTATGTTGCTATATATGGATATGGCAATATTAAATAAATAAATAAATAAATAAATATGGATACTGCTATAGGTTGGTAATACGTCCCGTAAGACTTATTGACAGCATAAAAAATACCAACGAGGTGATTAAAAACAAATTTACGTGACTTCGTTGAATCTTAAAATATTTTTATTTTATATATTTTAATGAGCCTGAAATATTTTATTCGAAAGGTTGAATATTTTTATCTATATGTTGGCAGCTTGCATAGTATATTTTCTAGGTGTATGAATATTATTATCAACATGGTAGGTACATTGTACTCCAATAAATCGAATAAATCTTGAAAATTAACACATTTTCTGGTACTAAATAACTGAAGATATATATACTTTTATGTCGCATTGAAAGTGCATTTACATCAACTTAACACACAGACACACATGGACGCGTGTGTGTTGTGTACGTTCAATAAAGCGGACGTTCAAAACATTGTCAAAATTCCTTTGACGAGAAGTAATCTGTTTGTGAAAAAGATACTGTAAACGTGCACGGTTTGTTTTCGTTTCATAAAACATGAAAAACATTGAATAAATTTTACGTCTGAAATTAAAACGAAATGATGAAACGAGTAGATGTTTAAAAATAATTTATTGAATAATTTATACATGAATCCTTATATTCATAATTAACAGGAAAGCAAATGGATATTAATAAATCCGTGATGTATTAAATGTAAATAAAAAAATAAAAATAATAAAATGAGGAAAATATATTCTTCATTTTGATATTTATCGCTGTTCAACAAAAAACGCAGCAATAAACTTATTTTAGTTATGTTTGCTTACGATCGTAATATGACAAAGCATTCCTCTCTACGTAATATAACGTAAAGTACAATATACAGAAATCAAGCTGTATGTCGTGCTCGTAAATTGTAGCATATTTTGCATGTAAAATAGAATTCCACGATTTATCGCGATGTTAGCTGCAGCTCGTATAATTAATTCTAAAAATGTCGTTTAAAAATGTGACACAGGTATATAAATTTTATGAATTTTATTCCTCTTCCAGGTACTTTATCGAAAATCAATAACAAAACGTTTCCTTATACGATTTTCTAACTCGATTGATATAATTTGACGCTGTTTCGCCATAAGCTTCATCGGGAGGAAGAACGTTTTCCTTTATATTCTTGTCCGCATTTATCTGTATTTTCTTGAGAAAAAAAAGACGACATACAAGACTTGGTGAAATTATTTGTTCCACAATACTAGTTTTTAAACTTTCAAAGATCTATCCTAACATTTTTTAAATTCATATTAATCATAAACATTCAATCTAAAGTAATTTCATCTGAAATTGAGGGTCATCGATACAAGTTTTGTTCGCGGGGTCAGGTCAGTTACCTAGTACGGCGAATGAACTCATTATTTTTTTTTATATTTTATTATTATTATTATTTTTTTTTTTTTAATAAGAAAGTGCTCTAGTAATTAATGGCACCTCGGAATATCTGGACTAAATTTTGGCAAATATCTACGACATCAAAATTTATGTCTACCGAATGTTCGAGATACATTTGTATAGGACGGTAGGATTTCTTTAAATGGGTTCCTCTTGGCAAAGGCTCGACATTAATATAACAAGAAACGATTCGCATAAAGCATTGTTCTGTATCATTGCAGTGTTTCCATATCGCTTTGAAATATTTATTGGCCGCATCGTAAATATATTTGTCATTTATAAAGACAACTGGTGGTATATATATGTCGATTCGATAGACATACATAGATGAATTATGAACCAAAAATTACATATCAATTGATAATGTAAAATAATTATTATAAAATTTATATTTTTTATTTGTTATTTAATGTCAGAATATTTAAAATTGTTGGCAATAATTTTGATTTATTTTATTTGGAATATTTATGATTTTAAGCTGCAGAAAACTTTACTTAACCGTAAATGAAATAATGGCTGAGACTTTATCACCAAACACATATGTGATGAATGTTATGTAACATTTATATAATAACTGTAATTGCTGTAAGCTCACAAGATTATATATTTCACCTTAATTTTTTTTATGGTAGGAAAAAAGGTTTAAGTAATACCTTTCAATGTTATTTTTTTTTCAATTCCTAAATTGTATAAGAATCCCTGATAAAAATCGGAATGTACGAGAAATGTACGAGAGGTCCAAATTACTCTTATGCTGCAGTTCACATAAAGATAAACGTCATTTAAAGCGTGATTTGGACGTACACTCTTCGTACATTCTAATTTTTACCAGGGATGACAACATTTTTTGAAAATATAATGTTTCTTTTTTCGTGAATATATAATTTATGTATCGATTCGTAATGTATATCTGGAAGTAGTAGTGCAATTACTACATATTGAAAAAATATTTTTTTGAAGAAAAAACTGGTCTTTTAAAAGTTAACCAATCAGAAGCCGATACCCTCGATTTTTAACAAAAGAAATATGCCAAACTTAATAAATTTTGTATATTTCATATATTAATAAAGATAACGTGTCATAATAATTATAAATAATACGCTTATTTATAATATAATATAAATAATATATATAATATTATTAATATTAATAATATATTTATTTATTTATTTTAATTATTTATTTTATTTTATTTAATTAATTTATAATTTAATTAATTTATAATTAAATTATTTTTTATATCATATTATTATATATATTATATTATATTATATTATATTATATTATAATAATATTTATTAAATTATAAATAAAAAAAATAATAAAAAAATAAACAGTTTAATTAATTATTTATATTAATAATATAATAATATAAACAATATAAATAAATATAATATGCAGAATTTTGTACCAATATTAAGATTGTTAGAGTAAGCATGGGATCGTACAAACAACACAGAATTAATCTGACTTCCTTTATTATGCCACACATTAATGAAAAAGAAAAAGTACAAAAGAAATATTACATAAGGTATCGATTATTGAAATCGCGGGACGAAAAACAAAAGGTGGAACAGTGGCTTCTCGGAATACAGAGCCACTCACGAAAACATAAACAATTCGACAGGACGCGAATTGTGAGCTCTAACAAAGATCCCCCCATTTTCTACAAAATAATGAAATTAAAAAAATCGTATCTTTCCTAGTTTATCGAGGAGAATGATGAAATTGTACTCGAAATATTCGGAAATATATATATATCGAATCAATAAGTCAATTTTTTCTTAAAATTGACCAATTAGAAGTCGAGATATCCCCGATTGTCAACAAAAGAATGTTCAAAGCTTCAGAAATCTGACATCTTTCTTTATTTATTATATTATACTATATTATATATTATATTATATTATATTATACATAATGAAAGGAATTATACACAAATCATTCGTGATTTGGGTAAAATGTATATTTCATTATATTTAAAAACAATTTTTATTGTTTATTACATTTTATTTTAACTACCCATACCTAACCGACCGATCTCAAATTGGAATAGTAGTATAAACGATTAAATTAATCTTATACGAAGTAACAGTTATACCTATTCTCCACCAAACTTTCATTGTTCAATACTTGACCCAGATCAAGTCTGGATCGCAGATCGGGATACTGGAACTTGTGTCGCCTAATAGGCTATCACCTGTTTTACGATTGCCTAGCCATTGAAGGTGCACTTGGTTAATGGGTTCCACCATATTGCACGACATAAAGACTCTTATTGGGAGCAGTAGAGTTCAATAGTACTGCAGAGCTTATCACTACCTCGACGAATAATTAAAAATATTCCCAAAAGCTTGCAAAGAACTTGAGAACTTGGTACAATATCTTGGCTTCAATAAGGAATGACAATATGACATATAAATGGTGGACCTGATATCGTAGTCGAAACATATGTTGCCTCAAAACAAAGAAAATTATAGTAACCAATTATGGCGAAGATGTCTGCAAAAGGTAAAAGTGTCAAGCCTCTGCCCAGCAACCTTCGCGAATTACAGTCTATGAGTTTGAGGACGTTATGGTGACGAAGTATTTTATTTCAAGGAATAGCAATCAGCAAGATCTTAAGTAAAGCTTTATTAAATGTGGACTTTACAGAGGATCTCGAATAAGATATCCGACAGTGTTGAACATACGAGACGGCGATATCACCAGGATCCTTCCGAGCAACCCATAGGACTGAAGGTAAGATATTTAATTAAAAATGGTTCTCTCAAGCCCTCGGAGAAGCGCGAGTAATTCGCACATTCGCTGAGTTCCATCGTTCTTCATCTTTAGTATAGTAGCAAACTCGGCGTGCATCGATCGTTACATCAAAATCGCATAAGCCATTGTCACATATGTGGGATTTACGCAGTGTGCTGCGATCGTTCGGAAAATGCATGTGCGCGTAATCAGCGACGGCCACTCGACGGATTGGCCAGCACTTTGATTGGCGACGATACGGCTGATTCGACCGTTGCGGCTCGTTCCATCGTGTGACGGCGCTGCCGCCGCTTCTGCTGTTATATACCGGCATGGCACCGGTTCGTAGGGCAGTATAGGTATGTATACATATATATGTATAGAAGACGGGGCGCGCGGGAGGACATTGGCTGGGCGCGGAATAGTAGGGTGGGAAAGGGAAGGAAATGTTGGGAAATGCTCGGGGATGCCGCGGACGCCAGGGCATCGGAGCTAGTATGCCGCAGAACGTAGATCGCAAACGACGTTGTACGCGTCCCGACGGGGCCGCGTCCTCGCGGTTCGCGCCCTCTGGACCCATCTTATATTGGCCACATTATCGTGCTTGGTGATTCACTACGTTAAACAAAAAAACAAAACAAAAAAGGCAGCGGTGGGTGGTGGAGGAGCCGCGCAGGAGCCTCGGCGGGAAAATTTGCGACCGTTCATCCGCAATGCTTCGGGCACGCGTCACCTGTTTCGAAAAGCAATAAAATCGGGGAAAACTGGCGCGATGCGCGCACCCTCCTGCGCAGAGCCGGCGTAAACAGCAGTGAACCGACACTTTGCACGTTTGTTCTCGGAACTCCGTAATTACCGCACCTACACCCGAGTTCAAGTGAGGCTCAAAAATTTAGTTCCCTGCCCAATAAGTTGCAACAGGCCCTTTAGCAGTTTCCCCCGGCCCACTTCTGCGTCGAAATATCACCGACATCGTCGTGCCGCGGTTGCCAGTTTATGTAAACAGCTTACTTACGCTGCATTTCCCAACATACGGGTAGTAACAGCGGCCCTCGCGAGCCGTTGCTCATTCTGGAATCTAGACTTGGTGGATTTCGATCTCAAGGTATAGAGTCGACTGCCGATTTAGCAAGTATATAGGGAAATAGACCATTATCGAGATTTATGCTTTCAATACCGAAAAGTGCTCCTCGCAGATATACACTCCTCCAGATCGATCCGTTCCGAATCTGCAGCGTTAACATTATTCTATAAAGCGGTAAACAGCGAGATTCGATCGCCACTCGCCAGGTGGGGCATAAATAAATATACATCGAAAGCTACTGCAGATGTGCTCGATTCGGATGTTGAATTTTGCGTTTCCGCACACGATGCAGCACGCGTATAACGATTAGCTCGTAATTTGCGTCCTTCAATGCATTTAGCGTTAGTGTAAACATCGATGCTAAATCCGTGCGAAAATACGTATCAGAATTACTGTCGCAAATCTGACCGCGGATTTATAAATTGTTTAAAGTATTAATTGATGTAAACAAAAACGATTCCTGAAGATTGGCATATGAGAACAAATGTCCGTTAAAAAGTTTATTGAAATTAATGCACGAAATGGACAATTGACAATTTGTCAGGGACAGGTGTGAGAAAAGCTCAAAAAGAATGTGGAAAACTTATTTTTCTATGAAAACAACCTTATTATTGTAGTATATATATAACAAGCAAAAGAGGCACGTAACGTATGCGCAACGTTTAAACTTTAACAAGTTCGACATTTCACCCTAGATTGTGATATTGCACAAAAATACAGCCACGAAGCTGAATACTATGCAAAGCGCATTCATCCCTTGGAAGTCGTTGACCTCAAATGCTAGTGTGTCACTCGCTGTGCATACTGCAGCACCGGAGCATGAATGCAAACATTTTCGGGGCTCTATAGCCGGCTTTATGCAAGAAGAAAATGCTCGTACACCGCCGTAATAAACATCAAGATGCGGGGAAAACCGCGTATACCAGGAAATATCGAATCGGCAAACTGACCTTAATTTAGTCTGATACAAGGAACCGATGAGCCGTGAATGAATCAGTTAACGAGCGGATGTATGAAATATTTGCGGTCTACAAATACGAACCGTCTCGGGTAAATTCCGCATCATGAATCTTGTGAAATGGAAATTTTGGGGATTTCATTTGGTGAAAGGAGGATCTAAAAACAATAGCGACTTTAATGAATGTGGGAAAAATTCTTTAGCATTTAAACTTCACGAGAAAATTTCTGCAACAGCCATTTTTTTATTG
The DNA here is from genome assembly GCA_030522945.1 of Trichopria nigra. Taxonomy (NCBI): domain Eukaryota; kingdom Metazoa; phylum Arthropoda; class Insecta; order Hymenoptera; family Diapriidae; genus Trichopria; species Trichopria nigra. The sequence goes on along the minus strand of JAPYZR010000488.1, from coordinate 28,037 downwards.
GCCATTAATTGTTCCTTCCAATGGTGCATAAAAAAATTTTAAATTCAACATGGCCGATCCAATAATTGGATATTAATCGGATTTGCTTTGAACTAGTTACCTAAAGGGTTTTCAGGGCTAAAATATATATCTTTTGCTATCTATTCAATATTACGACAAGAAGAATGATTGCTTGAAGTTAGAACGAGCGTCGAAACGTTATATAGTTATACGGATTGACAATATTTTTTATAAACAGTATTTAGGAAACAAAATTTACATAACATCCAAAATTTAAGATAAATCACTGGTGCCTCGGGGGGAGAGAAAGCATATACGGAATTATTATAATAGATCGATCTTACGCGTTGAAATGTTGCTCCAAATTGTTGCGCCTTGCGCCGCCACGTATAAGAGCGATGGTGACACGTCCTTTCCTTGCCAAGATCCAAAAAACGATACTGTTCACTTTATTTGATCTTGGGCAGCCGTGCACCTCGCATTAATATAAAGATCACCTTGTCGAGATCTTATTCGTTGTTACTGGCTTGTGATCAGAGGTAGCGATTGAGACTTATAATGGCTCAATTTTAGAACACTTGATTTATTTTTTCGAGATATCCTTCGAGAGAAATATTTGATTGTTTCACACTTCTCAACTGACTACTCAATTCTGTCTCTGACACCTGAAGCACGCCATGTTATAGCCACGATCAAGGTGTCGTCCCCACACGCGACTAGAATTCCCCACTTCTATGTAATTATATATTATACGTATTATATGTATAATGACACAAAAGTTCAAAATTCCATGAAAAAAAGAAACTGACAGTTTCATATACATTCTCCAAAAGTTTTAAAAAATAACAATAGGAAATGATTGTCAACAGGAAACAATCGCAGGAGTTTTGAATCATTAGCCAAGTTATGCTATTGTTTGACTTGTATGGTTTTATTCGAGTTCCATGGACCAGAGCGATACTATGTACAAACGTGCACAGACTATATACCCCACACTCGCATACACACACACACACACACACACACACACACACACCCGTGTACACACTCAATCTGGAACTCGATCTAGCATTCTCGCAATGCTAAGACCTAAACAATGCTTGTACTGCAAGATCGACACCGGGACCCGTCGTGCAAGACTGATGCCATTTATATTAGTACAGACGACTGCATGTTTTCGCATGTAATGTAATGTTTGATGTAACATTTTACGAATAAGGCTGAATCGTAAATATCAATTAGATTGAAAAATACCAACAGTTTATGTGCGAGACTAAAATGAATGCAATAATAATAATAATAATAACATCGTCAAAATTGACCTGATTCTAAAATAAGAGTTGAAATCCCGATACCAAGATCGAAAATGCAATAAAGATCCTGACCAAGACTTTGAAGTTCTTGTTCTTGGTCTTGCTTCGTTCATTACTCGCTAAAAGTTGACGAAGATATAGATAAATAGTCAACATTAAATTTTCATGAAATAAAAAAAAAATTAGGCAACAGTTAATAACAGCGGATGAAATAAATATCCAATTAAATGTGAAAAATAGTATGTGAACCGTATTTCATTTTATCCATTACTACTAAACACTACATATTGGCAGACAAAAATCAAATAAAAGCATTCTAACAAAAAGTTCGTCCATCAAATGTATAGTAATAAATAGAATAACAGAAGTAAATAGGCGTTTGTGTTTCGAAATGATGCCCATTATGGTGTTTAATCCAATTACCATCACGAATGTTAATCGTATGAATAAAATGAAATTCTACTTTATGAACTATCAGATTAAAATTCACATTTAACTAAGTGAACAATGCACGATTTATTTGTAATATTAAAATTAAACGAAGAAGGACAAGCACATCATCAGTGTAAAATAATTAGATTGGATACGCGGGTATAAATATAAAGAGTATTCCTTCATTAAAGCTATTTTCAGGCGTAGATATTAATTTTAATGATTGATTTAAACTGGTTAATTTATTGAAATTTCAATAATACATATTTGTATTACAAGTAATATATTTACAATTATGCATTGTGTGGGGTACAATTTCAATTTGCATCGTGAATCCAGAACATTACATTATATGTGCACGTTTAATCAATATGTAGAAATGAACCCAAAATATTTCAATAATTTCTCATTACGCCCACTTAAGGTTATTTAATATCTCATTAATTTTAATACTCAATATACGAGTAAAACATAATATCGCGATTGCATATTCCTCATTGCTGTACGCGAGACACGTATTTACACTTTTTTTTTTAAATTACCTGAGCATGTATTGCAGCACCAAAAATAAATTTCATTTCCTTTTACGAGGTAGACTTATTATTTTATGCGATTAACAATGGTTGATTATTTGTCACATAAATGTTCTTTTAAGCTGTTACTTTTGTTGCGAAGTAATAATTCTCGTATGTTGAAATCCATTTAAATCCGCAGCAATTACGGAATGAGGAAATGGTAATGCGTAATTGGACTTATGAAAATATAATGCATTGCTTTCAGAGTACTTAACACACAAAAGCCTTTGCTACCATTACAAATATGCATTCTATTATTTCATTAAAACGATACGCACAATGCGAACAAGTTGATTCTTTAAAATCAGTTATGTTTTTATAATGAACAAATGCTTTCGATTAAAATTTAATAACAAAGGATATATATTTTTAAATTGCATTGCTTCTTTAGTATGCTGGTCAACAGCGAATAAGATTCTAAAATTCAATTAGCTTAAGAATCGAATTTTCTTCACGAATTTTGCAGGATATAAAATAATAACAAATTACGTAAAATGGTCCGGAAAAGTTAAAAACACAACCTATACTGCTTTTCAAGCTCTTGTTACAAAAAAAGGGTAGAATCCAGGTAACAATTTTTTGTATTAATTTTCAAAACAAGAGCTGTCAAATAAATTTAATGAACGGGTTTGGATCGAGCGCCCTCGAATCAGTAAAGATTAGCTGCGTTGTTATTTTTCGAAGCAGAAAGTAGATTTCGATTTTGTGGACGAGTATTGTTATATATAACAGCAATGTTACGAATATCAAACCAATATCGGATGCAATTATGTTTCGAACGAGCCGGTTGATTTAATAACTATATATATATAAATCACGTTATAAATAAACAAACAAATTTCATCCGTACTAACTGAACTGTACTCGGGAAGTAATAACACTTTTAAATTAATTTCGTTAATTCTTCGGTATTCAATAGTTTGCAGTTGCCAATTATGTTTAAATTGATTCTTTCCAGTTTCAGTTTTTGTCGGATTTAATTTGAATATTTTTTTTTCTACATTCTGGTAATCTCTGATTTTTTTTTTGCGCCGTCAAATAAATTTAATATCATAACTGAATATATAGAAATCGTGATGCTATGATTTATATAAGCAAACATTTCGAGGTTGAATAACATTTTTGATGTAGTGAGAATTCGTTAAAAATATTTATCGTATATCATTAAGGAGGGTCGATACCGAAAATCATGTATTTGAAAAATACGTGCATTTCAAGATTTAAAATATGATTATTGTTCCTAAAAATAAATTGAAACGAGCAAAAATAACTCATGTAAAAAACTTTTGTTAACCCATTAAGTCTTCCTGTATCTCGTGGAAACGGACGATTTTTTTTGTCAGTTTTCGCGTGTCACTTCTGATCTGGACATATCACTAAAATTTATCGTACTTTCCAATCGTGTCCTTACAATTAAAAAAATGCGATCCGAAAAATATACCTTTTTTCATCTAAAAATTGATCTTTTACAATTTTCCATCAAAATCGAGTTATGAAGTGAAAATTGAATTTCAAAATGCCGACTCCCAACATGACGGCTCGATATAAAATTTGTTATTTTATTTTGGCATTTTCCATGTATAACAATTTAAATCGACAAATTTTTTCTGAAAATTTGTTTATTGCCAGATGTTTTCATCGCTGATTACGCATCTGATGTCAAATATAAGAAATTTAAAATGGCGGATCCAATATGGCTGACGAAAATTTGCGAAATGTTTCGATTCTGTTTTGAAGTCGAAAGATTTTTCGAATTATGATTTGCAGGTATCGATCTACAGGTCTTTAAGGATGGTCTCCATTATTTATCTTATACATGCAGTATTCCAATACAATTTTTTCTATTGTTTTAAAGGCTGTGCATGGGTGATTGTCTATTTCTGCAAAAGAAATATCACTGGCTAAATTTTCCATACAGAATAGATTCGAATGTATACATAAAATTCTTCGTCAATCGAAAAAAAATCCTATTGAAAGTTTAAAAAAACGAAGTACTCTATCGAGTAGAGTTATAAATATTTATGGTTGCAACAACAGCAAACAGCGTTTGTAAACTTAATATTTCCTGTTAACGAAGAATTGGAAGCTTCTCTTCGAGTTTCGTTAGGCAAACATTTATTCCGCATCAATAAATCTTTGTCAGCAAGGAATACTTCATTTTACCCCTCATATTAATCAATATGTTCCAATCACTAGGTGCATACAGTAACTAGATCAATAAGACAAGAACACCATATTTACATTTACATACGCTGCGTCTGCACTTTACAAGTTTGTTCCGATGTACTTCGTTTGTTTACATTTTGCATAGACGTCCTTTTTGTCTTTTAGATTTACTGAAAAATTATTTGGTATTATTATGTACATAACTGATAAAACTGCTTCATAAACTACGGAAATATAAAATCATCGTAGAAAACAGAAGGCAAGCGTTCAAAAAACATCCTGTAAAAGTATCACTTAATTAAAATTTTTGTTTCAATATTCAATATAAGACATTGTAAAAATATATTATTGAAATATTGAAAGTGCTTTTTTACGAAAAAAAAAACGAATATTGAGGATTGTAAGAATATGTTTTCTCGAGAAACATATGGAAATTGAAAATTAATATACTTAATCTCATACGAAAGACGCTCACTTTGACAAATGTCATGAAGTTGTATGAAGTTTTTTATAGTTACAACATATCTTATAGTATGATGTTGGCTAGATTTCAAGATTATGATTTATAAAGAATACTTTAGGGAATTTCGCGTGGTTTTTCATTATTCTTTTCGAGACTTTTTATCATCTGATTTCTCTTAATGTTGAATAGGGAGCATTGTCAATCTTGAATTTACGCGAAGAATTTTGCCAATTTTGTATTTTCGGTATAATTGAAATTTCCTAAAATGTGCCTGGAAATAAGATTTTGTCATTTTAGATGTTTCTTGAATGTACGATATGGTAAAAAATCTTCGATTATGAATTTCTGTTTTATCGTATTTTATTATATATAATTCTTTTTCCAATCTTTTTTAATTACTTGATTGATGTTTTTTTTTAACTCTTGTTGATGTGCTAATTATAGTTTTTCATTTGATGTTTATCTTACATCTACAATTTCTGACTTTAAGTTCGGCATTTGTGCTTTGTCTTATATAGGTTACGTTTGTCGTCATTCTGACGTCGAAGATTTTGTTCTTGCGTGTATGTTGTATACTATTTTGTTTGTTAATATTTTGTTCTGCACTGTAATTATCTCTTGTAGACCTTATATAACTTTATGAGATTACATCTACAAGTACGTATGTAAGTTGCAGTGGCAGCAACTGCATCTTATACGAATAATGAAAAACGGATCATAGCGACTTCAAATGCAGCATTATAACAAAAACATTATAAATAATAACTCCGTGCTATTGATGTAACATTGAAATAGGTGAATATACAAATTCATTAGAAAATGATATATTCAGATGGGTCCGAAAATCGTTAAATAGTCGTTAATGCACTGATTAATGTAAAAATCCAAACTTTAAAACGTTGTATAAGTTTCGAATATATTCGGAAATTTGCCACCAAAAACAGTGTGGGAAATACGTATTTCCCGCATATAAAGTAAAAAATGCCATTCGTTACTCGTGCGGGAAATTGCATTTTCCGCACCGATGACGAATTGTACTATACTTCTGTAGCTTGCATTATCAGATAAAGAAATCAGTCGCTCACGGTTCTCATCATGATCTCGAATCTCCATAAGTTTGTACTCTTGAAAATGTTGGGTTCTTGATCAACGTTCGAATTTCATATGACATATTTCGAGATTGATATTTTCACCACGCACAGCTCAATTTGTCAAAGTTGCATAAATTATTGATTGGAACATTTCCATACAAAACTGCGTTCTTCCAAAATATTCCATTGACGTAAGTTTGAAAGAAATTCTGAAAAGACAGGTCCATTACTAGATTGTCCATAAGTCGCGATTATCTTAATCACATAAATTTTGAAGTGATTTCACGAAAGGGAGTCTGCAATGCTATAAACCAATACGATAATGCTCGGGAAAGTCAGGGGCAAGTTAGGTCGCGAAATTGACGTCTGCCGTTCCCGGGCTAAATATAATGACACCCAAGGTTTGCCTTCGTGTAAGTGCATTTCGCTGTTTCCTGATCAAATGTACGTAGTTTTACTCGGGAGGCGCGTTTCGTTCCCCGTTTCTTCGCCGGGAAGTTGTTCTTACGGATGTCGCGAAACGAAATTATCTTTTCGCCGCGCATCGAGAGTGTACACATTGAGGCTGGGTCGCGTATATATACAACCTAAGTGTCGATAAATTTAGCCGCCTCGCGCCCGCCGAGAGTGGTTACCAACGAAAACTAATAACGCCGCCACGGTTTCCCAGAGAAACCTAACCACAGTCGGCGCTCGCTTTAAATGTTCTCATTTCAGCAAACGGTCGATTATCCCGTAATTCACGTCGCCACTCGTTTATTGAATAGCCTCTTCCATTGCCGCCCTCACCCATCGCCACCCTCTTCTATACCCCTCCCGTCGTCATTACGCGTAATCGATTTCGCGTATTAACGAGAGAGCCCGACTCTATCGACTGATTCCCGATGCCACGATGGAGATTTCGGCCGACGACAAGCAAATCCGGCGTTAGTTACCCTCTGCAGAGCTGGGGCGCGCCTATATCGAAGAGCGGTAACCACTCTCGAGGAATCTCCGAACGTTTTATAAGCCATTTCCCCCGAGACTTTGACTAATATCCCTGTTTAGCATAACAGTTGCCGCCTTGTATAAATAATACCCCCACATTAATCCTTGGCTAACTGCAGCTAGCGTGGTTTCTCACATTTTCACGGATAACCTATTACTCATACCTTACCTACCCTGCCATTAAATACTCCTGATGCTCCTTGCAAACCGCTCATTGATCAAATGCCGCACTCGGTGAGTAAAACGAGTGTAGCAATTTTAGGGTGTACACGTCTTGGGAGAAATCACCGAAGATATTCGTCGTAAAGTATACGGCGATATTTTAGGTTTACGCGAAACACGTGCTGGATGATGTCCTAGTAAAAGGAACCATCGTAATAAGCACCAGAAATAAATGCGCTACTAGCGAACTCTGTACGTTGCGCCACTTTGCCGCATGAACTTTGTTTCGAGAGTTTATGCATGTCATGAAACAGTCATCCCTAGTAATGAAAACATCAAGTTTTTAACGTTGCATTTTTAACATTACAGTTGTTTAGCATTTCTTGCCGTAGTCGTCGGTAAATAAAGAACGTCGCTCTTCAGTGTATTCCATAACGGAAATTATCAAAATTACGAAAATTACGAAAATTACAAAAAGTAGGATGTCTCGAATCTGACGGATAATATTTTGCAAGGGAAGATGTTGAGCAAAAACGTCTTGTAGCAAAATGACGGGCTATTCAAAGGCAGTACCACGAGAGGCAAATATAAATGGATCAATGGCATAGCAAATGTTTCTTAACGGTCTCTCGTCCCAAGCAGCACAAGCATTGCACGTTCATTGTGCGTCCTGGTAGATTTGGAATAAGGTACTTTTCGTGCTATTCGTGCGTTGTGCGGTATTATTTTTTTAAATATTGATTTTTTTTTACTTCGACCCATTAACAACAAAGCCTAGATGGCTATTATCAGAAAGTAACACCAGAAAGTGATGTTCGCTAATCCGGAATATTTCAAAATCAACCATGTTAATTCGAAAGATGACCTTGCTGAACCAGTAGGTTACCCAAAGGAAAATTGACCAAACTGAAACGTTGTTTTAGCAATTGGAACGATTTTGAATTAGGACACGAATAATTTAAAAGATGATTTAAAATTGTTGATATTCTCAAGCCATATGGCGACGACTGATCATGCCCATTAGAGATATAGCTTCGGTTTTAAAGGATGTAGTTACTTAATACGATTCCAGTAACTTATTCGATGATGCGAGGTTAAGGAAAATCCGTCTACTTCAAGGAGATGCTCTTGAACCATTTTCATCAAGAGTACTTTTTGAAGTCATGCATACTTTTTGTAGCCTTTCCGTACAGATTTTGACCTCTGCTAATTAGGATGAATTTTACGTAAATCTGATGCCAATTGAGGTCATTTATTCCAAGAGTTTTTAATTCTAAATTAGCGTAAGTTAAACGAAATGTTTTCTTAAATAAGGTTAAACGAAATGTTCATTTTTAAAGCCTGATGTATATTAGATGTAAGATTAATTAATTCATCAGGATATTGCACTGGAAAATCGCAAGTCCCTCGTCGTGGCGCATAATATGCTATTATTCCATTAATCAAACAGGCAACACTGACATGTGGTGGTTTAAATGCGAAACTTCGTTCAATCTTTGATTCAAATTTACGAGCTCGTGGTTCGGCGTGTTACTCCTTGAGCCTTGATATTGATATATAACGGTGTTAGGTATACGCGACAATTTTCGAAGTGTCCCGAGAGAAAGGAGACGACGAACCAATAATCTTCAGGAAACATTGCTTCGGACGGATATCAGTTGCATTCGAACCGTGATTATCTTTCTGCGCGACTGGTGCGCGTTATACCCCTCCACTTCATTAATGCCTTATCTTAAACATGCTCCTTTTGTTTCCAATCTATCTCAGCAGTCTCCCTTGCCAGATCTTCCTTAGGAGTCTAGGATTTCGGCTTTAGTTGATACTGATGTTAGGCTATTACCGCGATATCGCCAGTGAAAAGCCGTAAATTCACCGTAGTCGACGCTTCGAATAAGACCGTCTAGTTCTAATCTGGAATATCACTCTTGGGTGCTCTATTTTTGCTTTTGAAATCTTGTAGAAGTCATTTATCGCCTTGGCGAATATAAATAGCTTTTGCCCATCGCGGCAAAGAATTATATTGGAAAATTGACTATATATCGCACTTTTTACGAAGAGCTCTTTCAATCTTTTTTTAATGCGTGTTGAATCCATTAACCGTTTTTTGGCACAAAATCGCTGCTGGTGAAGTTACAAACTCTAACCGAACAAGCTGCAATGCAAACACGGGATTTTCTACTACATTTTTTTTTTGCCTGGAAACGGCAGATCGATTTTAAACCCGAACGCGTACAATCATTCTTTCAGGACAGTCTGAATTTCTCTTCGAAATGGTTTGCTTTGTTTATCGCAATTGTACACTGAAGTTATACTTTCTTAAACTCTAGTGCCATCTCGTGACGCTATTCAGTAGAGTGCCGTAGAGTCAACTTCTGCCTGAGACATCGTTTTCGATATTTTATTTATTTTTATTAAGGTATTTGTATTAAACGGGTTCTGAGTATATTTCGAAGATTTGGAAAAGTAACAAATTATTTTTTTATTAGTAATTCAGTTCCGTAGTTGAAAGTACTAAACTACTGTTTTCTATAGTTATATGATATCATCAGAAATTAAATAAATTTCAAAGATCATAATGGGGTCATATCCCGAAGCTACAATAAAATAGCATCAAATAATAACTTGGCAAAAAATCGTAACAGTTGAGAGAAATACATAGAGGAAAATGCGCAAGCAATACTTTTAGTCCTACAGACTCTGTACAGATCAAGCGAATTGTGTAGCTGCATTGTTGAACTTGAAAAGTCCACAGAAAAATGGTTACAATATATGCGGCATGTACCAAGAGAAACGCCCGAAAAGGAACTACCACTGCTGTTTCGGAACTACAATTCGTCGGTTTTTACATTTCTTTTTGTAGCGAAAACAAAAGTTTTTATTTTCTTTTTAATTGAAAAAGAATGACAGAAAAGCATTAGAAGCAATGAATGTTTAATAACGATGTATCAGATCGTAACTGAGTCTTCCGTCAATTTATATATTTTATCGATTATGGCGATCATCCGATCAATCGTCCAATTATTTCAACGTTGATGCAGGCGACCTTACACCAGTCGAGAACTGATAGGAAACTTGAATTGGCTAGCAAATTTCTCCCTCGTTCACTGCTTGAAATTAACGTTTGGGCACTGAAAATGACGCGATCTATTTGCCAATTTGTCTGCTTGTGATGGGATACCGATGATGTTATCCGTGAAAATCAGCGATTCCTACATTTCTATGCCCTTTATGCCGGCAAGAACCACCCCCTTTTAATGAACCTGACTTTGATCATTAACGTTGCGAAGAATCCATGTCTGGTAATCCTTACGTCAATGATTCCTCCTCACTGCATTTTTCAAACTCAGTTTTTAAATTAAAATATAAATTGTATCTCACCTTTAATTGCATTTTAATTATGAAAAAATAACCATATGTAATGTCGAAAGATAGTCAGCAAAACTTATCTAATAATAATTTCCCATCTGGTGAAGACTTTTAAATAACAAATATTGTACATCACGTATAAAATTGTTTTCGTCAAAACCTTCTATTCTTCGGTGATCGATATATGCCGTGCAGCAATGGTAATCATATCATACATATCCGAGTTCGTAGTGAGCATCGGCGTCAATTTGATTGTGTCGATGACTTCCGGAAAGATCGCTCTATGATGGATGGCTATATTGATGAACAAGCACCGAACGGCATGCTTGACCTCACTTTCGGTCGCTGAAAGAGTCCTTCATCGAAAAGTGTCTTTCGCTTTTAACCACAAATAAAAACAATTGCACTGTGTATATACATATTGAGTGGAAATATTTTTAATTCATTCAATTTAATCAGCATTATATATGAAAACTTGACGTATAATTGAAAATAAATAGTAGATTACGGTATCAATGAAATAAATCGACTAGAAAAAATATTTAATAATTATTATCAAATTTCTTTCGTCATGATTCCGAACATGTTTTATCATCGCCTTTTGTTAATACATTTCAATAACACTTTGTGAAACTTTGTCGACCAGATCCTCATTTTTCAGCATTTATGCTCTCGACAACTACTTTTCCATGAATACTGCATTACTTTTTTCTCGGAAAAATGTAGAAAAAGGAAAATCTGGTTACATCCGAGTGCCAAAAAAGAAAAATGCCATATTTTAGAACAACGGAATTTCCATCGTAAATACTCTGCAAAAATGTTCACTCAAAATCTTGATAAATCCGCTCTCTCGATTTGAGCGGCGAGAACCTTACTAAGTATAGTTGATAATAGTTAGTTACAGTTCTACTAATACTTCAATGATGAAATCAAATATTATTATTCATTATTCAAAATTTTGAAAACATTTTAGCTCATTTTCCCAGAAAAATTGTAAAATTACATTTATACTTTGATAAGTTTGTCAGTTGGACAAAATTTTTGTGTATTTGATCGGAAACTAATTCAGACTCTTAAAAATACGTCGCGGAGCTAACTTTGAAATTCATTTATAGTTTTATTGCTTTCTGACCTGGATCGACTACTTTTCTAAAGTTCTCACTATAAACCAAACTGAAATATCGATTATACAATATTTCTGTTCTTATTTCGTGAGGTATGGGGTTCATTCAAAACATATCTCTTTCACGCGTATACGATTCAGCGGATCAATTGAGTTCGCGAGAGCGTAACAACTTCATAATAAAACTTCTTTGGCACCGTGAAAGGATTACATTTACCGGTATTGAAAAACGACAATTAGCGAGTCTTTCATTCAGTGCCATTGCCTAGGTTTCGTTCTGCGATGCAGCACGAATTTTCCGAAAAATACTTCTATTTTAAATTTCTGGCTGCATTGTGAGATTAAGCGAAATGTTAAATGGAGCCCGAGAATACCGAAAGGTTTCACGAACTTATCGGCGGAACCTCGAATTCGAAGCCGGCGTATTTCATGAGAAAGAGGTAGCGAATTTCGATCGAACAATACAAGAGTCGACCCTTTTCATGCCCGTAGAAAGGCGCGGAGGATTTGACAAATCGATTTTCGCATGTGAAAAGTTTCGTTGCCTTTGCCCAAGAACTAGAAGCAATTAGGGAGGGAGAGTGAGCTGGAACACGCCTTGGGACAAATGCGATCGATGGGCAGAATGTTGACGTCTCAAACTCCTAATTGACCGAATGCTCAAAATAACGAGAGTTCTGCACCGAGGCGCAATGCTAAACCAGGTCGCCATTAGTCCTAGCACGCGTTCGATTGGTCCATTATACGGACCCGGACGTATCGGTGAAATATTCAACTTAACGCGCGAGTTTCCGAGTCTAGAGGGGAAAAAAATGTCGTAAGCGCATTGAGAAAAGCACTTACGTTCATTCATTTTCTGTGTCATTCGAACGAGAAGCCAAATTACGAGTCTCCGGATAAAGCCCCCGGGCATTCGGCACCGATATTATGCCTTGTATTTCTTCAGCGTAGGCATTAGAACCGCCGCGTTTTGTCATCGAGCTTCATTGTTTGCATCAATGCAAAAAGAAAGTACACCCGCTCTGTACCAGTTCCTTTTTTCCTTTGCCGCATTTATCCATTGTGTCCAGCCAGGATACATGCTTTGCCCGTGGTCCCGGGACATTCGCAACAAAAAAATTCACGATTATTTCGAAATCCAATTTTAGCAGGAAGTTTCGATACTATCTACACGAGTACCCTAACAATCATATCCACTTCAAGATGGCTAGATGATTTTAACCTTACGTGAATCTTTATTTATGTTTTGACTATGCATTGACCGATCATTATACTATAAACTTCCAAACAAGTGCAAGGAAATGAAAACCTGTACGCGTTTGTGTATTTCGAACTTGCATTAGTTTTTGTTGGACGAAATTTCAAAACGATATAGTAGGACCTCGTGAACAGTGATCAAACAGTGAAAGGTAACTCGAACGAAGTAATTGCGGTACTTCCGTCTGATAATTTTGCAAATTGACTACCACGTTATCATTACCTACACGAATACAGAGATGCTCTCGTATAAAAAGTGTATATATGCACAGTGCCACATTCAGAAATGTAAATTGCGCGACTAATTACTTTGGCAGAACCGCCCACGTTACTTTTTCGACGCACAACTAATTATGGAATGATTTCTGCTGCGCGCTCGATTCAAGCCCACGCATATATTGTCTTCATTCGCACGTGCTCGTTTTGCCACCCCCTTTTTGTCCCTATCACACTCTCTGACAAACGATTTTCACTCGCAACTTCATTCTCGTATGCATATCTGCATATTTAAATTGTAATAAAATAATCGGTTATTGATATCGAGTTATCAACCATTTTCCATATCCTGTACCGTGAGAGAGTACATTTCAATGCGATTTAGAATATTTCACGTACGTTTAAATAAAAAATTTATATTACAAAATCTATATATACGTCAAAGAGTAAGTTTGGTCCAGTACTAAATCATGTAACTCCTTTATACGACAAGGGCCTGATAGTCAGTGAATCACTGTGAAAGAGCAAAAACAATTGCAAAAGGATGATATTATAAAATGATATCAACTTTAGGATCGTATCGTGGTGATGCTATACAGTGGAATTTTTCATTATCCGTACATTTAGACGAAGCAATGCTATTCGGAAGATTAAATTTAATAGGTCAGAAAGGTCGGTCTGACGAATGACCTATTAAATGATAACATGCCAGACTTAACTAACAAATCATGTTAGTTATTGTTCATTAAGAGATCTGACACATTCTCTATACGAGTCATCATCGACATGACATCTGTCACTTCTAAAATTCCGCCGAAATGAAACTTTGCGCCATTCTGTACGTACACGATTAACACGATTACCAGTGACCTGAATTTTACCATTTAATTACGATCGGACGGAGAACTAGCACAGGTGCATCAAACGGCTTGTCGATTTGCAGATCTTCCTGGCAGCCCTCAAAACTAGTCTAATGCCAAGTTGAAGGAACAAAAGCGCTCAAAGTCCTGGATATAGGATAACATTACTGAGACTATTGCAAGCCTTTAAGACGGTCGCCAGCAGGCGTATCGATAGAGCTCTACAGGGACGATAGCGATGCGGGAAACTGGAAAATTCAGAAACGTATCGATGCGGGCTGGTCCTGGGGAAAAAGAGAATTCGCTCAAGGGAAAATGCTATGGATGTACCGGAGGCTGCAGCGAGTGAGGAGTTTATATGTACGGCTCGTTGAAAACGCTTGGACTTTGTTGGTCTCACTGATGTGGCCTCGTGCCCAGTAACCATCCGACCGCGAGCCAGGAGCTTACGTAAACTGAAAATACTTCACGTGAGATCTTGTTTTGTTTGAAGCGTCTAATAAATTCCGATAAGCTTAATTAATGGTTGGCTAGTCTGTCGCTCGCTATGTTCTGGAGACCCATCATCACGAAATTGGATAAAAGTTACATATTTAAAAAGTGAAAGTGTAATAAGTCATAAAAATGTGTAATTGTATGCAAAAGAAAATAAAAAAACAATACAATATATATATATATATATTTAGAATAAACATTTATGAAACCAACTTTGAGTCTTTGAAAGATTCGCCATTTTATGAGACATGACTTGCTCTTATTACTTCAGTGTTTTTTGAACGAATAACTTTTCAAGATACGTTTACTTTCAACATCCGAGAATACACACGCCTTGTGTATTTTGTATCTACAAGAATGTGAAGCACGTATATTTTATCGCGCTGTTTTGTATTCAGAGCATCGCAAAGACTCTTCGCGCGGTTGACACCCATCTTGCGCATTGCACACCAACCGTTTTGACACACCCCCAGTAAGCTACTTCGAAGGAGACAGAATCCTGCATGTTTATTTCTAAGCACTTAAATGATTGTCGACAAGTATACGACTGGTAAGCATTTTTCGTCAGGTACACGTCAAAATTGTTTTTATATCTTTTTATGAAAGAATTTCGTTTTTAAAAGAAACGTTCATTCCATTTCAACCTTTAACTAGTTTAAAATTCAGAAATATACATTCGCGTTCTTCCAAGCGTAATCCCCTGACGTATAATCTTGGAATTGACTTGAAGTATGCATGTCGTACAATCTAAATATACATATGTGCAAGAACTTAGCTCATCTGGAACGAAGAGAAAAATAGGAAACTTGAATTATATATATACAGATGCACATTGCGGTCTAGTTATTGGATATCAGGAGTAATCATGATTACAAATGAATAAATAAGCTAGAAAAATTGCTTACATTTGACATTGCTTTAAACTATAATTGCGAGGTTGTTTTACAATATTGACCTAGTTGTTTATACTAATTGATAATTAGTTAGGATTACGGAATATAATATAGCCTATCAGAAAAATACTAATTTTTAACGATATACCATTATTTTTATGAAGAATTTAAATACGCTAAATAGGTATCGCACGACTGAAATTCCACAATTTCTATGAATCTGATTTGACGATAAGGACTTATTTGATGATAGGTTGATGCATGTTCATGCAAAAAAGATCAGTTTTGATAAGTTTCAACAAATCAATAGCGATTATTCCGCGCAGATATCGACTTCATTCAGTAGGAATTTAAACGTTATTCTATGGGTAAACAGCTTCTGCAAAATATCGATAACTTTTGTTGTCGGTGAGCTTTGCGATTCATTGAGCGTGCTCGCTGCGTGCCGGGCTTTACATCATTTGTAATGAATAGGTTTAATAAATACTCGGTAATTTGCAAATGGCATCCAATTCCTTTGTATCCTCAGCCTTTCCTATCTGCGAGTAGCGTTACAAAGTTATCAGACTGTCGTAAACGTTATAAGGGCCTGGTTGCTCCCATAAATCGTTCGCCGTATACTGTTTGCATTAATTCGATCCTGACGCTACGTAATATCAGTAAACCGGTAAATACCGCGTTGAATGAAATTCGTTAGCATTCCGATTGCAATCTTGTGCAAAGTTGTCCCGAAAAGTTAAACAAGCAATTGAAATACGTTGGTGCTAAAGTGGACGCTGAAGCGCAAGGTACACTAATTTATCACGACGATCTCAAAACCGTATGTATGGTATATGAAATAACGGAACGCTGAAAAAGCTGCCGAATGAACCAGGCATCTGCCGGGGATTCTTAATGCGATGTAACGTCCGTCATGAACCCCCCTGCGACCAGGGATCCACGTGACCCTAGGTCGCCGGGATGCTGCCTTCATTCCTGGACTCCACGGAGCTTCACACCTTGCCGAGTGTGCCACAGGCCATTATTGACTGTGCAGCACTGCGCAGTAAGAGGAGCCTTTTCCACTTCCGTCGTGAACGCGCCAGTTCATCATCAATATTATCGACTGTCCGGATCGCCACCCTCCTATAAACAATGCCTCGATTGGTGTTCGGCTTCGGTGCATCCGCAGTATATTACGCATCATGCCCCAAACTCGTCGAGCCATTCTCTGAACAAATCTCCAACTTCCAGCCGACGCGGAGGATCGCCAGGTGGGTCCCTGGGGCAACGGTCGCCAGGATCGCGCCGTCCCAGGCCACCTGGATTAGAATCGACTCAGCGATGGATTGGCGAAGAAACGAAGAAGTCCTTACCGAACCACGTTTACAAGTATTACCTCGCACATATAAAAGAATATCGTCGACAGAATTTAAAGGTAATATAATTCATATTCCCGCTACATGCATGACTCATGAATTACTAATAGAAATTAGGTCGCTGAATAGATATTGTCTCTTTCATTGTACTAGGTTTGACCATTGAAAATATGAAAAGGCTGAAATTTAATATGATGAAAAAAGGTTTGCTCAAATTGCCACTTTCGGTTCCAAATAAGAAAAATTTTGATAATTTTTATCCGAATCATTTTGGAAGAAATTAAAAATTGATTTTTTTCTCATGAATGCACGCGTTCTCGGGATTTCAAAGCGATATCATAATCAAGCAAATCGCAAGCTTTATGACTGCACCTACTATGCTGGAATTAGATTTAAACGATTATGTTTAACTCCGATGGTGCACCTCTCGATGCACACATTTCACTCTAATCAGCACGAGCATGAGGTAATTACGCATTCTATAATTAATATAGTTGATATCCCGATGTTAATTGAACGATACGTTAAATGCAATTTCACGATCATATACGTCAATCATTCTCGTCACTTTTGCAGTGATACGTTGTAAATGCCCTAGTAATCCGGTTAGGTTACATTAATTAATTAGCTGCGTATTTAATTTACATCCGTTTATATTTAAATTTTGACCGTAGCAGACCTTCAATGTTCGCGAATAAAAATTAATTAACTTTTCATGAAAATATCGCGTAACATTTTGTAGCTATATATTTATTTATGTAAATTTGTCGACTCATGAAAAAAAAATTGAAAATTGAAATTGAGAATGGTTTCAATTAAGTTTAATAGAATCTGTGTTTCTGAGATTGAACATATATATACCAAACAAAATAATGAAAACGTTATGCTATCATTGTTGAATGTCGAAAGGAATGAAATTGAAAAGAACAAAACTCTCGATACAATTTAGGATAAGTGCGATAGCCAAATCTAATATAACGTATGCTAAGAATAATCAGATTGGTCAAAGGTAGCACTTTACATGCTAAGTGGAATCGGTCAAAACTTTTCTCATCTTATTTTCAAATCATCTCTTTCTTAGGCGGTTACTTTGGCTCAAAGTGCATTACCGCCTCGCGTGGAAACGTGGACTCGGGCGAGTGCAAATTTAAAGTGCTACTTCTCAACACCAACCAAGTTAAGTTTCACGATGGCATCAACCCTCACGGGAAATTTGATTTCTGTAACGCATTCCATATAAAACAAAAAAACATTATCATTTTACCTCTTTATTATAATTTCTATCCCCAGAAGTTGCGATTTCAAAAATAATCCACCAGCGAGAGCATATGGATATTTATGATGGTAATAAATAATCTGGGTAAAGGTGAAATGGTCCACGCGATATTTATCATTGATAGAAATATTTTCATTCAAATTATTGAATTGAAGAAAGGTCGTGAAGTATTAAGATTAGTTGAGTAATAATTTCGAATGTTCTTTGCTCATGTTTGATAGTAATATTTATTATATTCCAATAAACGAGTTGCTTTAGGGGAGAGATATTTAGGTAGCCACCTCATAGCTTTTTTGCTTGTAACTCCTTGTAATATTAACATATTTTTAATGTAAACTTATTATTGGAAAGAGGATCTAAATTGCCACCCTATTGTAAGTGCTGAATTCATAGAAAATAGAAATTGTTTTTTACTTAACGATTTTTAAGGTCGTTTGTTACGAATTTAAAGTCATATTTCAAAAATTCAAAATGGCCGATGAAATTTTATAAAGTGAAATTGATTGTTAGCCAAATCAATGACATATGAACTTTCCCCTAGAATATAATTGCATTTTTGGCACAATTTTGGCACAAATATATAAATATTAATAACTATTTTTCTGGGATCTGTGTTAGTCGGAGCTGTGATATTGAAAATACCAGAATGTCAACTTACATGGGGGTTGTAAACCTGCAAGCCTCTCTCCTAGTACTTTTTTTGTTGTCCTGATTTGATCTTATTATTTATACAATTACAATAATTGGTCAATTTCACGGATAAAATCAAATTTGGTAAAGATACACTCATCAATACAACGAACAGGTCGCGATACATGACCTTGTGACCTACTTCGAATGAATATTGTGGGTTTATTGCGGATTGCAAATCGCGGATTACACATAGTAGGATTACATATAATGCGGATTAGGGATTTTGGGACGCGTGTCATAGGACATGACTTTTCAGGAAAAATGCTGTCAATTTCATTAGCTTTAAATGGGCAACTCATTCGTATCGAATTTTATGAATTTACAGTATTTTATTCATTCCCTACAAACACATAATGTAACCGTAATATAACATTTATATAATTGTTACTTGTTACATAAATGTGATATAGTCGCAATATACCTGTTACATTTGTGTTTGCTGGGTTACTTATAGTCCAAAATTCATACGACATTACATTACATATAAAATATATTGAAATGTTCATACATCTTATGATCTTAGTATAGCTGAGAGAAAGAATTATTTCAATGTGCCAAGTGAAGTGAAATTGTGAAAATTGTACGGATAATGTTAAAAGAGCATTGCGTTTACTCAGCGTTTCTGACATGCCGAAGAAAATGACAGTTTCCTTCCATGAAGTGGTGGAAAATATTGATTTTCCGGAAATTCGTATAGTAACGACCCGTGAAGGACGAGAAGAGAAATAGGAGGGAAATCAGTTTACAGTTAATGTGACCCTGATGGCATTCGTGCTTATTCTGCTGAACTAATTATTGTACTCAGCATCGATATGTAGCATAGGTGAAAATTGACTGATTCATCATAATTAACGAAGAATGCAAATTTATATATTTTTTTACCAGCTCTAATCGTTTGGCAAGGTAATACATTTGCTCTCTGTAATATTTTAACACAGTTCCTTGTTGAAACTGCTTTATGCTGAATGCATGTCTTCTGAGCATTAATTATAACAAATGCAAAAAAAAAAAAAAAAAAAATAAAAACAAGAATAGCTAAAATGCAAAAACAAAGAAAAGTCCTTAATTCAGGGGAAAAAAATTGGTGATTCGATAACACCGCCTGGTTGAAAAACACTCGGAATCCGAGTATATTGCAGAAAAGCCGTGCTTTTTCTTAACAAGCGAGTTACGTTACTCATTATACCATGTTTTTGCCCGCAGTGGCGACCATTGCTCGTGATGTCTGATTTTGCACAAAAGTCAACACTAACCACCTTTGGTTCTTTGTACACGGATACTTTGTTGGCGGTACAGTCCACTGACGCAGTCGTAAAATAATATAAACGACTCGCTCCGCACAACGACTGTGCCAGTAGAGTACCGGACTTGGTTAGAATGACAAGTAGCTCTTGAGAACCAGAGACCAGTCTGACGAATTACCGGCAGTTCCTCAAGTTACTGAAGTAGAAATTTCATACAAAGAGCCTCAATTTTTCCGCACTTTCTAATCTAGCCTTTAGAAATATTTACATGGACTTTAGACTATTGGGAAGACTTTTTAATTTGAAAATTGCTGCAACATTTAGTGTTCTTCAAATTGTTCTCCAACGACCGAACTCGTGTTCCCATTTGAGAATCTTGTTTTCATTCATGATAGAATGTACGGTAGTAGGAATACCACAAGGTAAGGAGATTATTCCCGTGTCTGAAAGTTTAAGATCTCAAGAGAGATTACATTTTACTTAACAAAATCACTTACAAGTACCCTGATTTGCCCAAGATGGGGGTAGAACGAGTCCTCCATTAATAAAGTCTTCGACCTGACACCGAATAAGTGCCTGCAAAATTGTCGAACACATCAAACTTCGGTAAGTTACGATCGTAAAGTCCCTTGCCATGAACTCAGGAACAGTTACAGTCAAGATTCATTTGCGTTACCCTAGTTTCCGCGTGCGATTTGGCACAAAGTGGGAATAGAAAAAGCAACCGCAGATGCACTACAGATTCATATTGCAAATATGTGTCATAAAACTCACGTCAATTGCCGAGTCGCACAATTCCATAAACTATAACGTAATTTCCAGTGAAGCAATTACGAATTGTAGAGGGTATGAAACTTTTTACAGTGATTTGCTCGTCGCGACTTAACGGATGCGCAACTACAGAGTGTCGGACCTTGAACATCCACGCGGGTGTAGAAAAGAAGAGAATTATGTTTCCCCAAATTTGTTAAATGAAGGCACAAATGAAACATGTCACTGAAAACTAAATAATTATTTTATTTGTTGCAAAGACCACCTTCACTACAGTCCTGTGTATCAAATGAATATATATAGGTTAATGAATTTATTTTCATTTATTCATTTGATAAACAATCATATTCTCCGTTCCCAAAGTACATTTTATATAGTACTCGATCTCAATTACTATCTGCAATCTAAAATATACTTTGATTTACAAAGGAGATCCATCAGTATTAGAGTGATTAATCCTAGCCTGTTAGCCAGACCTCACGTTGTCACGGATTCATTATTTTATTTTACCCTCGGAATAAGTAATAAGGAATAAGGCGTTGCTTGAATATCTGATTTGTGGCACCCGAATGCTGGCGTAAAGAGCTCATCCGTGTTATACAACAATCATGGAGACAGGGACAAATTATTATTACAAATGATAAAGTGAGGGCTAATGTGACATTCTCGGAGATTCACAAATCTCACGAGCAATCGTCAACTTACGTTAAGCTGACATTTTCTCTATTTGTACTTTCATTGCGGGATCAAATGCCTGACGTATGTGACGAAAAG
Organism: Trichopria nigra; assembly: GCA_030522945.1. Taxonomy (NCBI): domain Eukaryota; kingdom Metazoa; phylum Arthropoda; class Insecta; order Hymenoptera; family Diapriidae; genus Trichopria; species Trichopria nigra. The sequence continues at coordinate 6,522 of JAPYZR010000488.1, read as the reverse complement.
TATTGTTTACATTAAACGATGGTATCAAATTGTTTATTGTATATATGTAGAAATTGGATTTAACCGCGAAGTAAGACATTGATCGATGCATAGTAAAATGGCAAATCTGACGAATGGAGTTTGGTTGGTAACAACTTGTCGATATTTCCAAAGAGCCAGGCAAAAATGACAAGCCTTAGTGTCGAAGTAAGCCGCATTAAACTTCGACAAACTTAGAACACCAATGGCGGAAATATTTTATCGCTATATTACCATGGAAATTGAAATATAATGCTTAGGAGAAAATTCGGAAGTATTTTTGAAAAAATTCAATTTCTTCAAACATTTTTTAATACATATGAAAATGTTTAAAGAATTTCTTGTTCTTTAATTACGTAGAAACGCTCTCATATATAATATTGAATAAAATCTAAGCTTACTTGCTCTCCGTTTGCCGACGCGAAACGTTGCACCGTAACAACATATAAATTTTAAAAATAAACGCATTATACATCAGTCTTTTCGTTGAGTATTTGCAATTTTCATGTCAGTGAAATGTGGTCAATCCGGCGATACGTCATGTCTAATATGCACATTACCCGATTAATCAAGCATACAGGCCTGGTTATGAGCGTAAAAAACTGGTAATATGACAATGCTATCAAATTTATTATAATTCATTTGCACCGAACCGATGGCTTCAAATAGGTTCGATGGCTTTTGAACTTTTAGCAAATACATTGACGTTTCATTTATTTTATGCTTAAAAGACAAACACACCGTGCCAAAGTGATTGATAAATATGTTTAATTCGGGCGGAACGAATTATGTCGTTTATTATTCTCTCAATACCGGCGACCGAATATCTATTAATTACTAATAACTATAGCTTTTATATGAGAGTTTACGAAAACCTTCGGTATCGAATGCATAATCGACTGGCGGCGGCAGCAGCGGCCGTGATTAAAAGCGGAAATGCAGTTCGGTAATCGAATCCCAGAATTGTTTGATTTATTACGAGTAGCTTCCTGCGTCGGCATGTGCAATTAATATCCCATAAATCCCAAGAGAGCTAAAAGGATCCGCAGTGCCGTCGAGTTTGTGCAATAGTGCTTGCCCGCTTCGGATAATAAATATTCAGACGTAGGAGGAATACATGAAACTTTCAGGCACCCTCTCATACTTGTTAATAGAAATTGTTTCTTGTTTTATATATAAATGTGTGCAATAATTATAGCTGCATAAATAAAGTGCATAGACTATTGCTGTATGCAATTGATCAGCGAGGCGACGATGCCACAAATATATCCACCCTGTTGTAGCCCTTGTAGAAATTTTAGCGTTACATGTGGGGCTCTGGTTAGAGCCCTCTAATTATAATAAGGGCTCTGACCAGAACCCCATATGTAACACTAAAATTTCTGCACGGGAGTTTATATAAAATGCGTTTAATCCGTACTTCACTTCCCTGAATTTGAATTATCCTTACATTTATCGCTACAAACAGTATTGATTATGAACTGTATTAATTTTAAATATTAATGTGTGAAATTAAAAAAAAAAAAAAAATTAAAATGAACAATAATAACAAGTCGCGAATGGAACGATAATTTAAAGAAGAAGAAAAACACTTAAAGCGGATTTTGAAGTATCATTCTCAGGATAGGCAGCAAGGTTGCCCTGTATAATCAAGTATTCCAAGTTACATTTTCCCTTTAGGGTGCTTGAGTTTGTCGTGTACCGCGAAAAACGCAACATAAGCCTTCTCTACCAGGGGAAGCGAGGGTCATTTTCTCACGAAAGGTCTGTTAAGCAAGTGCGCACGAGACCTTTGCACGTATTTCGGCGATGAACATTCCGAGGTACCACTTCCCTTGCCACGACACTCGCTTCCTTTCGAATAACTATATGCTCATCCCGCCGAGTTTCGCATGCTCTCTCCGTTCCTCCTAGTCGGAGCATAAAATAATCGTCGAATTCGTTGACATTCTTTATGTCATTACAAGAAATCCACATTTACCGTACTGAAAACTTGTTCAGACGTACTGAATTTTTCAGAAATATTTGATGAAAGTAATTTTCTACGTACTGCTCAGGCGCACACGTGCAAGCTAGTCTTGAACTGCGCATTTGTCAGAAAAATCTTGTTATAGGATAATACGATTATCGTAAATAATTATGTCGCGTTCCATACGTACTTTTTCAAAGAAACGTCAGGAAACCCAGGATTATACGTAACTTTCAATATACGGTTTGCCGATGGGTTTTTACGTTCGTCGTTCGTCGCTCTTTTCATGGGAGAATTGAATTTTGTCAGCTTCGTAGCTGTCATTGGAAACTCATCTTCACCCAATCTCTTGAAATTATGAAATGGCTTTCTGCGATAAATGAATAATTTCGTCATTTGAGACAATTACACATTGGGTGTTATTTAGATTAAGTTCGAAATTCAATTATAAGCGTCCAAAATGTTCTGATAAATTTATCGCTGTCTTTGATGCTTATCTGAGCGTACGCATACTGCTCCGAGAATACACGCAGCATTGTGGATTTAAATTAATTCAGAGGCATTGTCCCGAAAGACACCGAGATCAGAGACGTCTGTTTCCTGTTAGTAGGCAGTCAGGCATTAAGACGCACTCACTCTACTGCACGGACAGATTCCTTCATGGGGCTGTACTTTGGCGGGATAGAATTGGTGGAAAAAGAATGCTCAAGTCTGAAACACATTTTTACAAATGCTTGGTTATTACTACACAACTACGTAGAAACATTTCATGAGCAAGTGATAAGACTAGATTTTTTAGTAGGATATACGAATTAATGAAGGCGCTTGAAGATATCACCCAGGATTAGATGTACTTTTACATTTTTATCACGACAAAATTCTATTCATTATATTATATATTCATCTATAGTTGAATTTCACAGTAACACGAAATGTATTGTTAGATTATTGATTTGAGTGTTGTATTGAATGACACTTCAATGATTCGAACCCAGTGTGCAAGTCATTAAACTTGGGGAAAAGCAATTTAAGATCCAAGAGGGCAAATAACGAGAATTGATACAGGGAGACTGCGATAAATATTTGCTAGAAAATCGATTCGTCGTTTTTCATTCTCGGGACGGTCCACCGACTGCTGCACACATACCCCTATATACGTGTGCCCTTGTGCCCGGCTTCCTCTATTCATTGACGTACATCAAACAATGACGTTTCGGTGGGGGGTTACGTTTCGGAGACACGTGTCGGCATCACTAAGAGAACAGCACAATGCAGCTGGAAAAGGATAGCATGCAATTGGGCAGTGACGTTGCAGGTTAGCAAAGCGCACGTAGCATGTACTACGAGTAACGATGATAAGAAAGGAAATAGCTGTGACATCGCCACGCGATAATGTTGAAATATTCGGGAGTACGGTTCGTAGAAGAAATTCACCGGATAACGATGGAGAAAGAGGGAACACGGACACGGGGAGGGTAAAAAAGGTGGTAGTGTTACTGGGGTGCGTAGTGCGGTGATGATAGTAAATGAACGTTTCCGTCCACAAAGATGAGGGAGCAAGCAATGTCTGTGAAAGTGGAGGTGGTTGCTGGTGGAGCAGTTGGGTAGGGGTTGGTTGGTCGACTGGTTTGCGTGGAGGGAATGCGCGGCAGTGGAGGCCGCGAGGCTCAGTGCTGGGGAGCACGGCACCGCGATGCGTCGCCGACTTCCCGTTCCGCGAAAGTTATTTTTTTTTCTTTTACTTTTCCGGGAAGTTCACAAAATAATACCGCGTTCTTTATTGAAAGATAATCACTTGTACCGGCTCGAGTCGCGATAAAGTTTTGTGAATTGAGAGTTTTCTTACTTGAAGTTCTTATGTTATTCACGGAGTGAAAGCGCGATTTGTTTAGCTTATTAAGTAATTGAAGTGAGATATGGCGCCTGATAGGGCAATTCAGTTTTATCTGTGATTATCAGTGGACGCGCGGTCTTACGCGCAATGGATCCGTACGGTAGTGGCTGGATTCCTCAAGGTCATGTACCTACGAGCGGTGGAGGTGGCGCTCCATTGCCGAGGTACTGGGATCGGCCATGTAGATCAACAGATCCTTCGCCAATGAGGCCCATCGAGCACAGCATGCGATCGATGGAAAGCATGCGCTCATTGGAATCGATGAGATCGATGGATTCAGCTGTACGGAATCCAAATTTGGAATCAATGCACTCGATTGATCCACACCAATCGAGATCGGTCGACTCAATTAGGTCGATGGAACAGCTTCGAACGCCTACAGATCACCAGAGATCACTGATGGACCCCCCAGGTTCTTCGGCAAGCATGAGAAACTTGGAAAATTGCCCGAGCCGCGCAATGGAACATCCGTGCCGGCTTATGGATCATGCTGGTCATCTGCATGACCACTTCCTTAATCGTGTCCACGATCATGGCTGTCGCTCTGTCGAGCACGTGCCAAGGTTACTGGAACATCGGCCTCACGATCCGCGTTCGGGGCGAGCGATGCTCGCCGATCAACCAGCTACTTGTCATTCATTCGATCATCCCGTTCGACCCATGAACTACTCCTGCAGGTCGCTCGACAATTTTCCAGGACGGCCCTTGCCCAAGGACAGCGTTATTTTTGGAACGCACACGCATCCACCGATCCGGATTACTCCCGAAAATCATTACAGGTTTAATTGTCCTGTGCACAGTCCGTTTCGCTACAGGTTTCCCAATGGCGGTGCCGAGTATCGACATCAGGTATATATAAAGATATTAAATGTAATTACATCCAACATCATGGAACGGAAATTAAAATTAAAAAGTTGTTCCACAAACAAAAATTGTTTCCCCGTTTTCAAAAACAGGGCAGGCATATTGCTTCTCGGATAATGCACGATGATAATATTACCTCGTCGAAAGCAGAACACCATAGTAAACCTACGAGTATTTCCTTTGACGCGTCTCTAACCGGGATTACCAATGTAGCAATATGCAACGTGCGTCTCTCTCAATATCTTTCCCCGTAAACACAGGGCGGATTTTTCACCTACCGCATAGTTATGATACTGTTATGATATTCAAATTGATTTGTACATCCATTACTGTAATCATGTAACGTTCGTCCGACATGATGTATTATCGACAAACCGTATTTATATTAAAAGTTCAGATATCAATAACCACAAAATGCCGCACACGATCTGATCCTTAAAAAATCATCCATCCTCATCTAGTCTGCAGTATATAGACGATGTGCTCGATGCTGTAATATATTCTCCCTGAAGTAAAGACGGTCGGTTTTATACTTGATGTCTTAAAATTAATTCCAGAATATTTTTTAAATTTCTGCTTTTATTACCCATCATTGCGGAGAATGGCCTTTAGTTGTCGGGATATAAAAAATGCGGCAAATGCTTTCAGCATGTCCGAGATATTAATAGAATGTTTACAAAAATATCGTATCATTTATGTGACGCGATTAAAATGCTCGAAGAAATATATTCGTAAAATATGTTCAGAATATTTTCGCAATATTTCAGATACCCTCGGAATACCTTCTTTTGCAGATGTTATTATATTTGGGAGGGCTTCTGAAAATATTTTGGTGCTTTATGCGAATATGTTTATTCGTACGCCCGTAAGTGATTAAAGTCTGTTAAATATATCAGTTTATTTTTATAAGAGAAAACAATTAGTTTAAAAACTTCATTTCACCATTATATCATGTCATTTCAATTATTTAGAGTAGAATGCAACGTTGCGTGTTATTGTATGCATCACTTAAATAGCCTATTATAGAAGAGTAAATGTTGACTTGCGTTCAATATGTCTGAGAAAGAAACTGTTTTCATTGCGGAATTGGTTATTGGAAAAATTGACAGAAAAAAAACTGAAAATTTTATGTAGGTCACGAAATTCTGGAATGGGTATTATTTTTCAAGGCCCTGGCCACATCAACAGTATAGTGATGGTTTTATGTGCATATTAAATATGTGAATACAAATTCATTTCCCTGCAAATGGGTATCAGCGAATGAAGCATCTTTAAATGATTGAAGATTGAATTCCATTACAATTAGCGTTGTTCCATTATCGAATGATCGTAATACTATGCCCACTTAGGCCGTACAGGATGTGCCAATTTCAAATCCTTATCTGCTTCAGCTTCATCGAGGGCACCGAATATCCATTATAGCAGCGTCGAACAAAATTTTGTAATAATTTAGTGTACTTCATTTTTTTCGTGCTAACAAGTGTTTTACATTTACGATAATGTTTACGTATATTCATTTTCCCTTTTATTTTTTATGTAGGTTATTTATAAATTTGTGAATAAATATGACAGGAACAATATTACGCAAGTATACCAATATTAGATTTCAATCAATATCCAATTTTATTTTTACATCGACATATACATCGCTAACATGACGTGTGCATTTAAATATGAGGCTTCCCCAGCAAACAATCACAGAAGTTATGTCACAATTATGTAACAGTTACATTAAAATGTCGCCTCAAAATTGGCACAGTTACATAACAGTGATTGT